>JAPEIY010000006.1:9024423-9044527 GCA_026122135.1 Cathorops aguadulce | reverse complement strand
ATAGTTGAAGTGTACCTATGATGAAAATTACAGGCGCCTCTCATCTTTTTAAGTGGGAGAACTTGCACAATTGGCGGTTGACTAAATACTTTTTTGCCCCACTGTACAAGAGGCCCTCAAGCAGGGGTACATACGCCTGTCTACATCACCTGTATCAGCGGGATTCCTCTTCATAGAGAACAGAGGGAGTGGTCTCCACCCATTAATAGACTTTCAAGGATTCAATCATATCTCTATGCTCTTCCTTTGGTGCCCTCGGCTTTAGAACAGGTCTGTAGCACCAAGGTGTTTTCTAAGCTAGACCTACACAGTGTCTACAACCTGGTCCATATCCTAGAAAGAGATGAGTGGAAGATGGCCTTCAGCACCAACCCCAGCCATTTTGATTACTGGGTGATGCCATATGGCTCCTCTTTGGCACCAAGCACGTTCCAGTACATCAATGATGTACTTCGGGACATGTTAGGGAGATATGCGGTGGTGTACATCAATGATACAATCAATGATCTACTCTCCAAATGAAAAGAGCTATCTCCAACATGTCCAATTAGTGCTCAACCACCTGTTAGAAAACCACCTTTATGTCAAAGCCACAAAATACGAGTTCCACATGTATCAGATGTCCTTTCTGGGGTACATCATCAGTGCAGACAGGGTCAGTATGGACCCCTCCAAGGTCTCTGTGATAACTTCCTGGCTGGTGCCCAGTTCATTCAAGGAACACCAACTCCTAGGTTTTGCAAATTTCTATCACCATTTCATTAGAAATTTCAGTACTCACGTGGTGCCCTTGACTTCCCTGCCAAAGAAGGGACCAAAGTGCATCTACTGGACCCCTGCAGCCAAATAGGCCTTCAACAAGCTCAAAACCACCTTCACCACAGCCGCAATCCTCCAACACCCTGACCTTACCCGACCTTTCATGGTCAAGGTGGATGCCTCCAATACGAGTGTAGGAGGGGTCCTCTCTCAGTGCTTTGGCAAGAAGCCCAAGCTCCACCCAGTCGCATTCTTCTTGAAGAAACTCACTTCAGTGGAGAGGAACTATGAGATCAGGAACACAGAACTACTTGCTATCAAGCTTATTGTGGAGGAATGGAGACACTGGGTGGAGGGAGCCACTTACCCCTTCATCATTCTTACAGAGCATAAGAACTTGGAATATCTCAAGAAGGCCAAGAGACTTAACCCATGCTAAGCCCGATTGGCTCTTTTTTACGCACTTCCACTTCACAATATCCTGTCATCCAGGCACCAAAAACACTAAGGCAGATGCCCTGTCACATGTCTTCAGCCCATCTCCTCATGACCCTGAACCTCACCCTATCCTCACACCCAAATGCTTCATCCAAACAATTTCATGGGACCTAGACAAGGAGATAAGGGAGTTGCGACCACAGACTCCTCCAGCTAACTGCCCACCTGGCCACCTGTATGTCCTTAACCATCTCTGAGGTAAACTCATCACTTGGGCACATGCATCTCCTGCCACCGGTCAACCAAGCAGTCATCATACTCACCAATAGCTATGGAACAAGTACTGGTGGGAGAATATATTGACTGAGATCATCCATTTTGTCTCCTCATGCACAGTGCGAACAAGCCAAGGTACCTTGAACACTTCCCGCTGGTAAACTATGCCCTGTACCTCAGAGACCCTGGTCTCACCTGGCTGTTGACTTTACCACTGACTTACCACCATCCCAGGGTAACATTACCATCCTGGTCATCATTGACAGGTTCTCCAAGGCACTGAGACTCATCCCATTACCTGGCATTCCCACAGCTTTCCAGATTGCCAAACTGTTCTTCCAGTATGTATGCAGTTACTTTGGCATCCCAGAGGACATAGTCAGTGACCATAATCCTCAGTTCATTTCTCATCTATGGGCCAGTTTCGTGGAGTGGTTAGGTGTCTTGCTGAGCCTCACATCTGGATATCACCCCCTGTCCAACAGCCAGGTAGAGAGGGCTAACCAGGAGAAAGGATGTTTCCTTAGAATCTTCTACATGCAGAACTGGGGGACTGGGACCATTTCATCCCATGAGCTGAGTATGCACATAACTCTCTGAAGCACTCTGCTACACAACTAACACCCTTTCAGTGCATGCTCAGCTACCCCCCCATGGGATGACTCATCAGTATGGGTACAGGCAGTGGAGGAATGGTCCTCGTGCAGCCAGTCAGTTCGGGAGGAGGTTCATCAATGCGTTGAGTCTGTCAATGCCAAGTATAAGGAATATGCCAACAAGAACAGGAGTGGCAACCCTGAGTTTTCACCTGGTGACTGGGCATGGGTGTCTACTAAGGACCTCAAGGAACCCAATACTTCTAGGAAGCTACAGGCATGCTACATCAGACCTTACAAGGTACTCCGATGCATCAACGAAGTCTCCTACAGACTTAAGCGACTGTGCAGTGGAAGATTATCACTCAAGTATCATGTTTCCTGCCTAAAACCTGCCATCCAAGGTCCTCTGTCACCAAACATGCTCACCCCAGACTACCCATCACCTTGTCCAGAAGGGGATCCCATCTACCAGGTAAACAAAATTCTAGACTCTAGGTGCAGAAGAGGTCAGCTTGAGTGCCTGGTAGATTAGGAGAGCTATGGACCTGAAAAGTGCAGCTGGGTAGAAGCAAGGGACATTCTGGACCCTCTCCTGACTCAAGAATTCTACAGCCAACACCCCAACAAGCCTGCATCCAGAGGGAGAGTGCGTCCTAGGAAGAATGCCAATGGTCAAAGTGGTGGGACCAAAAGGAGGCCCAGTGCTCATCCACCGACTGTGGATGAATGAAGACATCAGGTAGCTGGCTAGTAGTTATCTGATGGATCCGAGGGTTGTGGGAGGAGCGAAGGCTGTAGAGCAGCTGCAAGTCTTCTGTGCTGAATTTAAGCCCACATCCTTTGAGCTCCTGCACTTCTATGCATTGTAGCTGGGCCTGGGCATGCATAAAATGGCGGGTGCCTTTGGGGCCAATAACCTGCAAAGCTGTGCACCTGAACCTAGAAGCCGGGGCTAATAACACATACCAGCTGTTCACTGACAGACTGTTTGAGGCACTGAAAAATGAATTGTCAGTCTGAATGGACATGAATCAGGTATCCATCTGCAAGCAGCAAGATGATGAAACTGTGATGCAGTACCTCCAGAGGCTCATGGAGGAACACAACGCTCACTCAAGGTTGCCAAAGCCTCCTGAGGGTAATAATGAGATGACCCCATATGAAGCACATTTGAAGAATGCTTGGCTGAATGGCATGAGGCTAGAGCTTGCTCGAGCATGTAAAGACAGCTGTATCACCTGGGAAATGTGCAGACTGACAGAACTAATTAGTCACACAGTGCATGCAGAGAAGTGGGCAAAAGAATGGATTGAAAAGGTCAACAAAAAGAACAAACTCTGCACAAAGCCATGCTCATCATGGTCCTAACTCACCCTGAGCGTCCACACATTTGATCTGGGAGAGGACAGGGTTGTTGCAGAGGCAGGGGAAGAGGACGGAATGTGGGTGGCCAACAAGGATGTTACAATTGTGGTAAAATGGGGCACTGGGCAAAGGAATGCCCTGAAGCAAGTGTAAATAGGCGGGCATACAACAGCAGTGACTGACTGGAAGACACTCCTTCCTCTTCTTTCTCTCTCTCTCCCTCTCTGCCCTCTGGCAATGAAGAAATGCTTGCTGCTCTTCCTATGAATTTACCTATCTTGCTTTTTTGCAATGAAGACACACTTGATGAATCATCCCCTAATCCCACTGAGTCCCTCATGCTACTTACTGATGTGATTGCTCACCTAGAACAGAAACAGATAAAGATGGTGGGTACATATGCACAGTACACAAATTCTGATTATTTTAAGATGATGATGATCACTTTGAGGGTTTTAGGCCAAGATATAGATTTCCTGGTTGACTCAGGGGAAGGTCATTCTGTCATTAAAGCCTCGGAGTTCACTGAGATGCTGAAGCTCAGTAAGAGGTTCCAGCACACCGTGAGTACATCAGGCCAAACTGTGAATGAAAAATTCACCATGCCCCTACATCGTAGCTATGCTGGTTAGGTAAGCTTTGAGTTCCCTTTTTTGTTATGACATTGCTGTATGATTAATATATTGGTCCATAACTTAATGTGTAAATTGGGTATTAGCTTAACTAGCACACGACAGGGGCTATGGGTGGTAGGTCCCTTGGAAAGGGATGATATTGACTTAATATTAGTAAATCACAGCTGTGAGTCACTGCTGTATGTGTATACGTGGCATTTAGTGCCCACAGCAGTGGGATCAGTGAACATCTCGCTGGTGCAGATGACAAAAGATTGTACAAACTCAACTGGCACTGAGTACATGCTTACAGATGCACTATACTGCACTGCACATGTGTCAAAGGATGGTCCATATAAGCAGTTTGGACTAGTGTGGTATAAGCCGCAGAGTAAAAGCAAAAAAGTTAGATTACTATTAGATAGGTTGTTTTGGTACAGACATAGGTGTACCGCATACATGAAATTGAAAGAAATGTGCCCTTTTACTGTGCCAGGTAGTGTGTCACATGTATCCCTGGCAAAGGGGCAACAGGGCAGGTGGAAACATTTGGGGCACTGGATAAGACAGTGTTTGAATATTGCTGACTGGGAATACACCTCTGACCCTTCCATGAAGTAGAGTCCAAGCTTGCAAGCATACCAAACTAGTTTAAAATTTGTGGTCCTAACTAAAAGAAACTTTGAACTAACAGCTGATAGAGCCTGGCCAATCAAACACAAAGGTTATCAATTCACACAGCTGATGGCTGACTCATGTCTCTCTGAGGCTCCATGAGAGTTATCGGCCCAAGGTAAACATAATGTAGGCCTTATTAAAGGTGCTGAGCCAGTAGTAATAACTCCTAAGTCTGACATCCGTCCATGTAACCAACAGTACCTGCTGAAACCCGAAGCAGTGTGGGGAATTCAATCGGTGTTTGAATCACTGGGGGGAGATTGTTCCATGCATCCACTCACCAGTATGTACTCTGATTTTCCTGGTAAAAAAGCATATAAAGCCAGGTGAGCCTGAAGCATGGCGTTTTGTTCAAGACTTGCAGGCAGTAAATGCTGCAGTCCAGCCTAGAGCCTCTAATGTACCAAATCCATATATTATCTTGTCACAAATACCACCAGGAAGCACACACTTCTTTGTGGTAGACCTGGCAAATGCATTCTTCAGCGTTCCTGTGCATCCAGATATTCAATTCTGGTTTGCATTTTAATTTGAGGGCAAGTCATACACATTCACATGTTTGTGTCAGGGCTACTGTGAGTCACCCACCATTTACAATGAAATGTTAAGGCAAAGTTTGAGTGCCTTAATACTTACCCCAGCACTGCTCTCCCCCAGTATGTGGACAATCTTCTTTTAGCCATGCCCTCTGATAAACAATGTAGACTGGACACCATAAAATTGTTGCAACATCTCGCAGGAGAGGGCCATAAGGCTAGTCTGCACAAATTGCAATTTATTGAAACTGAGGTTAAGTTTTTGGGTCACAATATCTCTGTGCAAGGTAAGGCACTGGGAGAAGATAGAGTGGCCATGATCCAGAATTTTCCAAAACCTGTTATGAAGAAACAGATGATCTCATTCTTAGGCATGTGCTCATATTACAGAGCTTTCATACCTAATTATGCTGTTCTTGAAACTCCACTCTGATTCATGGGAAAGGATTGCAGGCACACAATGCTGTCACATGGGCAAATAAAGCTGAAGAAGCCTTTTGTCAATCTCAAATTGGCACTCCAAACCACACCCACCTTGGGCATTCCTGATCCATCTTGTCTGTTAATTCAGGCAGTAGATGAGAAAAAGGGTTGTATGATGTTTTTTCTCTTACAGGAACATGGAAGTACTGTAAGTTATGACTGGTAGCCTATTACTCCACTAAACTTGATCCAGTAGCAGCAGGGCTGCCAGTTTGTCTATGGGCAGTCACAGTTTGTCTGTGGGTTATTCTGAACTAATGCTTTTGGTCCCACATACTGGCTCTATGCTCTTGCTTAAACAGAAGACATCTCACCTATTTGCTGCTAGGTGGCTGAGATACAATGCTGTCCTCCTGGAAATGCTCAATATCACAGTGAAATGCTGTACCGTTTTGAATCCAGCAACTTTGCTTTCTGTCAAAGGTGATGGGGAAACCCACTGTTGCATAGCAATGGTTAATCAGGTCTGTTCTCCTCATCCTGACATACAAGAGACTCCTCTTCAAAACCCTAACCTATTCCTTTTGGTAGACAGCTTAGCCTTGAGGGATATGGCTACAGGCCTGAATAAGGTTGGGTATGCTGTCATTACACATCATGAAACCTTGCTTTCTGGTTCACTTCTGGGCAACTACTCAGCACAAGCTGTGGAGTTGGTTGCCCTCACTGAAGCATGCAAATTAACATGAGGGAAGACAGCCATGATTTATACTGACAGTAGGCATGCCTTTGGGGTAGCACATGATTTTGGCACACTGTGGAAGCACAGGGGCTTCCTCACTTCTATAAGAAAACCAATTACCCATTATACATTGATAGCTTCATTTCTAGAAGTCATATTATTACCTAAACAATTTGCCATTTGTAAGTGTGATACTCACACTAATGATTCAGATCCTATCTCCACAGGAAATGCAGCAGCAGATGCAGTGGCCAAGCAAGCCATGTCCCCAGGGTCTTCCAAACTCATGCTGAGTGCTAAGACTAATACTAATAATACTAACCTTATTGTGGCACCTATTGCTGCCTTACATGATCTACAGGTGAGAGCTATATCAGAAGAATGCCAGATTTGGAAAAGAGCAGGTTGTATTCATAAACAAGGTATTTGGTATGGTCCAGATGGATTCAAACCATGTCTGCCCAAGTGTTGTTTCCCTTATTTTGCAAAATTGACACATGGTTGTGACCACGTGTCAAAGGAGGGAATGAGCAGCACCATTGCATGTTTCTGGTTTACAAAAGTATTTATGAATTTTGTCCAAAAGGTTTGTGAGAAATGCGCCACTTGCACCACACACAACATAGGTCAGAGACAACAGGTAACATAGGCTGCACAACCACAGACACCGTTTGAACATTTGTAGATGGATTTTATTTTATTGACACCCAGAGAAGGGAAAAATATTGTCTGGTAATAGTAGATATATTCTCTTAATGGGTAGAGGCATTCCCCACTTCCAAACAAGATGAAGGAGCAATAGCAAAAGCTCTGCTAACTGAAATCACTCCCAGATGGGTCATTCCTAGGAAGATTAGTAGTGATAACAGAACTCCATTTGTAAATCAGGTGTTGAAATAGGTGGGAGAACCATTGGGAATTGACATGAAACAGCATTGTGCATATCACCCAGCTAGCGGGGTGCAGTAGAGTGGGAAAATGGGATGCTCAAAAACAAATTGGCTAAATGTTGTGACGATACAGGTCTTAGTTGGGTTAAGGCCCTGCCCATTGTACTCTTTTATATGCATATGAGAGTCAGAGCGAGAACGAACTTGAGCCCATTTGAAATACTCTTTGGCAGACCACCAAATACTGGGATAGGCCCTGAGCCAAATCCACAGCTGACTATGGGCCTACACAAAGATGAAATGTTGCGATATTGTGCAGAACTCTCTTCTGTATTATGTCTCATGCATGACCAGGTAAAGGAGGCACTATCTAGGACAGGTGTAACTATGCTACATGATTTGAAGTCTGGGGATTAGATAGTGGTGAAAGACTTCAGGAGAAAATGCTGGAGAGATTGAAGGTGTCTTGGACCATATCAGGTGTTGCTCACAACTCAGACAGCTGTGAAGGTGAAGGAAAGAACCACGTGGATACATGTCAGCCACTGCAAGAAAGCACCACCCCTAGAAGGAGAGAACAAGACACAGGCAGTAAGTTGTTGGCTGTGCAGAGTATTCCTGCACCTCACTGACCATGGGAAGAGTGAGTAAACAGGCGTGCCTGCACTCAGAGCACCAGGCAGTGCCAGCTATAGGCAAGAGTTTATTGTATGGAGTCTCTCCTTACATGTTTGACATCATGAAGAATCCATTCCATTACCACATAAAAGCTGTATGGGCTGCACTAATAATGCTTGGGGTTGCAGTGACCTTATTCTGCTTGCTCCCAAAAATGCTGCAACAAAGACAAAGTGAAACTGGCCCTAATTATTTTGCACCTGTCATCCTCAATGAATTTTGGAAATATGCAAACTACACAGTGAAGAGTTTAAAACTTACAGAACTGTGTGTAGTGTGCACCCTGATCCCTCATACATTGGCTCAGCCTTTTGCATGTAAATTCACAAGAACAAGCCTGAATGCTACTCTGAGGGCCATGGTAAATGTCCTGGTTTCCAGAAATGCCAGAGGGCCTGAGTATGACATTGCTGGCCTATATGTGGACAACTGCCTGTCTCCCACACTGAACCTCATACACAGTCTAGAATTGAAAACATTAAGAGCTTCATACAGATGAACTGACACTGTTTACACTCTGAGGTACACTGGGTACAAATCCGACTGGTACTGGGTATATGGAAAATGAACATACCTGCCACATAGGTGGACTGGTGTATGTGACTTTACTCAACTCAAAATTCCAATGACCATCCATGTTTACTGAGCTTCATTGCAATGAAGAACAAGGTCAAACAGTGATGAAGACTTCCCACCTCCTGAACACCAAGTAGAGTCTAGATGGAAGAAATTTGGCATGCTGTTTCCCCCTCAGTATGGCCTCACTCAGGTATGTAATCAGTTGGAGGTGATGCATTACAGATTTGCCACATTTGTGAACAACACCATTCTAGTGCTAGAAGGGGGTCTGTAGTAGTTCCTGATGTGGGTGGAGCACAGAAGCACAGCAGGTGAGAGTTGATGGTCACACACAACCTCTTTTATTGTACTTATTTTAGGTTTTCAGCTTTACTCAGTAACACCATCATTCACACTGTCATACATTACATGCACACATGCATTGTGGTCAGGAGCCAGCTCTTCTCTGCTTTCCCCCTCCTTTTATGCTCAGTCCCTGCAACAAACAAAACAAACACACACACAAACACTAATTGACAACAGGTGTAATGACTTGGCTTCCACTTGGCTGACCTTCCCCAACCCCACCCTCCATTCACAATCTTCCACTTGGCCATGCCCCTGCTGCCACATACCCCCACTGCCCGACTCAGGCCGGGGAGCCATCTGGCCTGAAGCTGACTCCCCCCCCCCGATGGGACAGGAAGTCCGCCACCACCATCTGCACCCCCAGTCTGTGGACCACCTCGAACTTAAACGGCTGGAGGGCGAGCTACCAATGGGTGATCTGCGCATTGGCATTCTTCCTGTGGTGGAGCTACTGGAGGGGCACGTGGTCTGAACAGAGAGTGAAAGGGCACCCCAGCAGGTAGTATCAGAGGGCGAGGACTGCCCACTTGATGGCAAGACACTCTTTTTTTGGTTGTGCTGTACCTGCTTTCACGCACTGAAAGTTTCCGGCTGATGTACAACACAGGGGCACTCCTCACCCTCCACCCTTTGGGACAAAATGGCTCCCAGCCCTCTGTCCAATGTGTCAGTCAGCAAAATAAAGGGGAGAGAGAAGTCAGGGGAATGCAAAAGTGGCCCCACATACAGTGCAGCTTTTACCTCAGAGAAAGCCTGTTGGCACTACTCCATCCACTGGACCGGATCTGGAGCCCCCTTTTTAGTGAGATCTGTTAGCTGGCTGGTGACATCCGAATAATTAGGTATAAACCTATGATAATAGCCAGCCAGCCCCAGGAACCATTTCACCTCCTTTTTGGTCTTGGGCCTCAGGCAGGCCACAATTGCTGCAGTCTTGTTAATTTAGGGATGTGCCTGCCAATGACCCAAATGGAACCCCAGATACTGTACTTCCACCCACCCAATTGCACACTTTTTTGGGTTAGCTGTGAGGCCCGCATACCTCAGTGACTTTAAAAAGGCCCTCAGGTGTTCCAAGTGCCACAGCCAATCATGGCCATAGGTTATAATATTGTCTTGTTATGCAGCTGCATAGGCAGCATGAGGGTGGAGGACCCTGCCCATAAGCCACTGGAACATAGCAGGTGCCCCAATTAACCCAAAAGGGAGCATGACAAATTGATGCAATCCAAAGGGTGTGGACAAGGCTGTTTTTTCTTGGGATAGAGGAGTCAAGAAGATCTGCCAATATCCCTTTGTTAGATCCAGTGTCGAATAAAAGCGAGCAGCACCTAACCGATCAAGCAATTCATCGATGTGAGGCAGTGGGCATGTGTTGAAATTAGACACCATGTTAACTTTTCTATTGTCCACACAGAACCGGACCGACTCATTGGTCTTGGGAACCAGGACCACTGGGCTGCTCCAGTCACTGTGCGACTCCTCGATTATGCCCATTTCGAGCATGGCCTTGAGTTCATCCTGAACCACCTTTTTCTTGTGTTCAGGCAAGTGGTAAGGGTGGCTATGCACTACCACCCCCGGGGGCATTTCAATGTGGTGTTCTATGAGGTGAGTATGAACGGGAAGGGGCGAGAACACATTGGAAAATTCCTTTTGCAACTTGGCTACCTCCATGAGTTGGGTCATTGAGAGGTGGTCTCCACAAGGGATCGGAGTGGTTCGAGATGTTATCCTTTTTACCTCCGGCCCCAGCTCTGCCTTCTCCGGGACTACCCATGCCAATGTGATGGGGACCCCCTCATTCCAGCATTTTAAAAGGTTGAGGTGGTAAACTTGCAATGCTCCACCCCTATCCATTTGCCTCACTTCATAGTTGATGTCCCCGATTCACCATGTGACCTCAAAGGGCCCTTGCCACTTGCCAATTAATTTAGAACTCGATGTGGGCAGTAACACAAGCACTTTTTCTCCCAGTGTGAACTCTCTATGGCATGTACCCCTGTCATACAGTCAACTCTGATGTTCTTGTGCCTGCTGCAAATTATCCTGGGTTAAGTGTGTGAGGGTGTGGAGTTTTGCACGCAGGCCAAGAACATACTGGATTTCGTTTTTGCTAGGCGAAGGTCCCTCAATTTTTTTTTAGCACATCCAGAATGCCATGCGGCTTACACCCATATAATAATTCAAAAGGAGAAAACCCAGTGGAGGCTTGCAGGATATCTCGTACTGCGAATAACAGGGGCTCGAGCCACTTGTCCCAGTTATGTGCATCATCATTTACAAATTTCTGGATTATGTTCTTGAGTGTTTGGTTAAATTGCTCTACTAAGCCGTCCATTTGTGGGTGATAGACACTGGTGTAGATAGACTTAATCCCCAGTAACCCATACAGTTCACACAGTGTGGGTGACATAAACAAAGTGTCTTGGTCTGTCAGGATGTTTTTCGGAATCCTGACTCAGGAGATAAAGCAGAAGAGCACTTTCACAATACTGCATGCTGAGATATTGTGGAGAGGCACTGCTTCCGGATATCACGTTGCACAGTCCACCAGAACTAAAATAAAGTGATGTCCCCATGCTGACCGATTTAATGGCCCAACGAGATCCATCCCAATTCACTCAAACGGGGTCTTGATTAGAAGAAGAGGGCACAAAGGTGCTTTTGGAGTGGCCATGGGATTTACTAATTGGCATTCATGGCATGCCGCACACCACCGATGGACATCCCCAAGAATCCCTGGCCAATAGAACTGGGCCATTATTCGGGCTAGAGTTTTGTCCTGCCCCAAGTGTCCAGCCATGGGATTAAAGTGAGCCACCTGGAATAAGAGTTCCCTGCAGCTCTTTTGGATTAATAATTGAGTTATCTGTTCTCCTGTTTGAGTGTCCTGCATCACTCGGTATAACCTATCCTTAATAACAGCGAAATAAAGGAAGGCCAGTGTCCTGCTCGGCTGGAGAGTTTGACCATTGATTACTCTCACTTGGTCAAACACATGATGCAGAGTCTCATCTTGTGACTGCTCTAATGGGAAATCCCCAAGGGAATCCCGGACAGAGGGAGGAGCAATACATGTCCTCGTATCGCTCTGACACGGTGCTGATGTAGATGGCTCTGCAACAGCTTCCCCAGTCAGTGCCACAGCGGGAGCTTCCTGTGATGTATTTATGCAGGACCCACCTCACATTATGTGTTTCATCAATTCTTTAAACCCTGGTCAATCAGTTCCCAAAATTAACATGTGGGTGAGATGAGGGCTAACTGCTACCTTAATTCTACGCATTTGGCCCCAGAATAGAATATGGACAGACACTAGAGGACAATGGTGAAACATCTCTGTGGACACAACACCTTCACTGTTTGTGCTCTCCCCAATGCCTCACCTTGCACCAGGCATTGGTGAATTGAGGTCTGGTTACAGCCGGAATCCACCAACACATGATATGGATCCCCTTGAACACTTAGTAATATGCGATACATCTGGGCCTGATCGTGGGTAGTTTCTGGCACATCAGGGATCTGGATCACAGCTCCCACCTCCCTTGCAAAACTCCTACTCTGGAAATGCTCTGACTTCCCGCCATGCCAGCACACTGGCCCAGGCTTTCCCTCTGCACCGGCATTATGGGAGTCACTCACCTGAGGAGGAGACAACACAGAGATGGAAGAGGAAGATGGGAGGACACCACAGGTGCAATGGACCGGCTGGGTAGCCGGCCACCGCCTCTGAGGTAGGGGAACAGGGTGGGGAGGGGAAAAGGAGACAGGGGAGAGGAGAGAGAAAGAGAAGAGAAGCAAGGGGAGATGCCTTGTCTGCCTGCCATTGGAGCCACCTACAGATGGTCCTTTGCCAGCTCAATAGCTCATTCCAGCGACGTCAGGTGATGACACTGGACCCATTCCACCTGTTCCTTCCGGAAGTTGAGAGATGAACTGTTCCAGTGCCACCAGATCAATGATCTTGTCGGTGTCACAATCTTCCACCCTCAGCCACTGCTGGCAGGTGTCCCAGAGTTGCTGGCCAAATGCAAACGGCTGGCTGACTTCCTCCAATGCCAGCAACCTAAAGTGCTGGCAATGTTGTTCCGGGGAGCAGTTGACCTGCTGTAGGATGGCTTTCTTCAGGTCAGCATACACCAGTTGGCTGTCAGCAGGGAGCTGCTGTGCCTCACCAGTCAGGAGCGGGAGGAGGCGCGCTTCGCAACCGGTCACCCCCACGCCTCAGCTGCCTGTTGGAATAGGGTGAGAAATGCTTCCGGATCATCCTCTGGGCCCATCTTCATGAAGATGCTGGCTGCAGTGATGATCAATGCTCCTGCTGACGTGAGCAGATGCCGGAATGCCTGGCGATCATCCTGCTGGACCAGCATCAAGGCTTCAAAGCATTGTTCCTGTTCCTTTCGGAGGGTGATCAGTGCTTGATGCTGGTTCTGCTGGGCGGTAGCGAGGGCAAGGATGAGCTCTTTGAATGGGGAGGACTCCATGGGGTGGTTCCCTTCTGTGCATCCTGGGTTTTGGCACCACTGTAGTAGTTCCTGATGTGGGTGGAGCACAGAAGCACAGCAGGCAAGAGTTGATGTTCACACACAGCCTCTTTATTGTACTTATTTTAGGTTTTCAGCCATACTCAGTCACACTATCACTCACACTGCCACACACTACATGCACACATGCGTTGTGGTTAGGAGCCAGCTCTTCTCTGCCCTCCCTCTCCTTTTATGCTCCATCCCTGCAACAAACAAAACACACACACACTAATTGACAGCAGGTATAATGACTCAGCCACTTACCTTCCCTGACCCCGCCCTCCATTCACAAACTGCCACTTGGCCATGCCCCCACTGCCACGGGGTCAAACAAGAAGTGGCAGCAGTATGATTGATGACAACTCAGAATAGACTTGTGTTAGACGTTATATTGGGTAAAGAAGGTGGCGTTTGCACAATTGTTGGAGAAGAATGCTGCACCTATGTCCCAGTAAATGATGATGAACATGGTAACATCACACTCACCATCAACCAAATGAAGGAAGTGGCAAGACAATTATGACTAGACGAGCACAGAGAGGGCACTTGGGGATGACTATATAGTTTGTTTGGACAGTGGGCAACATATGTGAATATAATCATCCCTGAAATAATGATGGTAGTTTTGATATGTCTGTGTGCTCCGTGTTTGATGCAATACTTGTCAGCTATGATGCAAAGGATAATGGCCATAGATTTGCAAGACCATGTCCTGGTAAAAATTGGCCCAGGTGAATTCCCAGACTGGCCAGATGAAGATTATAGCCTACCTTTTGTAGAGGAAGAAATTATTTAAAATAAGTAGCTCAAATACATGTATCTGTTATTTGCATTGATTTTTCCTTAACATTTGATTGCTGAAACTATGTCTATGCCTCACAAAAAAGCAGTATAATCATTTCCAGTCAAAATTTAATGATGTTCCTGCTAAAACCAGATGTTGGGATGTAGGAATTTATGCCTAATTTTGATATCTTTTGCTTGTACAAGGTGTTAATTAAATTAACAAAGGGGGAAATGTAATAGAATTTTTAGTAAAGCCTTGTGTGTGTTCGAGCTTTTTGACCAATTCATGAACCCAGTGCTGTGTGCATATGTGTGTAGCATGTAGGAAGAGGATAGTGATGATGGCACTTGTCCTTCAAAAACCATTAAATGCTGGGGAAATATACAAAGGGAACACATCTGTTTACAAAGGACAATCCCTTTTATGGTAGGAGTTTAAATTCTTGCTTTAGACTGGGTTATGATCTTTTAACAGAAAGTTACACAAGGATATAAAATTCCATTGTGAGGAAGGGGAGGCGCATGCACCCAGAACTGTTTCTTTGTTTTGCATTTAGAAACCAACAATGATACTTTTCCCCTGCTTGGATCCAAACGAGTGAGCATTTTTTCTTTTGTCCACCATGCTTTGTGCCAAGAATATGGACACAGCTCATACTTTGTTTGTACAAGGACCAGATAACTCATATCAATGACCCCGATAACCCGTACTCCTGCAGTGCCCCCCCAAAGAAGCCCCCAGGGGAAATGTTTGTAAGCCTTTTCCAAATCTATAAAACATATGTAGACTGGCTGGTCATACTCCCATGGACCCCACTACAACCCTGTTGGGATAAAGAGCTGGTCATGTTTCTTTGTTTTGCATTTCTTTTGCATTGAGAATACCATCATTCCATGACCAGGATGGAATCTGCATTGCTTCTCCTGAATCTGAGGTTTGACAATCATTCAGAGCCTCCTTTACAGCACTCCAGAATAAACTTTCCTGGGGAGGCTGAGCAGTGTAATATCTCTATAATTGGAGCACACTCTCTGGTCCCCCTTTTTGAAAAGAGGAACCACCACCCCAGTCTGCCACTCCTCAAGCACTGTGCCTGACCTCTACGAGACATTGAATAGGCATGTCAGCCAAGACAGCCTAACAGTGTCCAGAGCCTTCAGCATCTCAGGGTGAACCTCATCCACCCTGGCACCTTGCCACTGAGGAGCTTCTTGACTACCTCAGTTACCTATGCCAGAGATATGGGTGACGCTTCCCCTGAGTCCTCAGACTCCAACTCCTCCATGGAGGACGTGTAGGATGGTGTGGTAGCAGGGGGATGGCCTAGTGTAAGTTTGTGAATGGAGGGCGGGGCCAGGAAAAGTGAATGGCAAAGTCAATGCACCTGTTGTCAATTAATGTTGTGTGTGTGTGTGTGTTGCAGTGACGGAAGAGGATAGAACAGGAGGCAGAGAGAAGGAATCTTCCCAGACCAGAACACAGCTCTGTGTGTGTGTGTGTGTGTGTGTGTGTGTGTGTGTGGCTAAACAGATGTTAAAGCTGAAAAGTGAAAGAAAAATAAGTGTGTGTGAACATCTCTTGCCTGCCATGCTTCTGTACTCCACCCACATCAGGGACATGTTACAGTGGTGCTGAAAGCTGGGAATATGGAAGGGAACCACTACATAGTCCTCTCCATTTAAGGATCTCATCCATGCCCTCGTTACTGCCCAGCGGTACCAGCATCAAGTGCTGATTGCCCTCTGGAAGAAGCAAGAACAATGCTTTGAAGCTTTGATGCTGGCCCAGCAGGAAGATTGCCAGGCATTCCAGCATCTGCTTGTGTTGGCGGAGGCCTCGACTGCCACTGCAGTGGACCCTCCCTATGTCACCCTCATGAAGATGGGCCCACATGATTATCTGGAAGCATTTATTGCTCTCTTTGAGCAAGCGACTGAAGCATAGGGGTGGCTGCTCAAGCAGCACATTGTGCACCTACTCCCACTCCTGCTTGGCAGGGCACAGCTAGCAGTGCAGCAGCTCCCCCGCTGATAGCTGGCTTGTATATGCTGACCTGAAGAGAGCTATCCTGCAGTGTGTTGCCACTTTCTGGAACCACATCGCCAGTGCTTCCGGACGCTGACATTAGAGGAGGTTGGCTGGCCATTCGCATTTGGCCAACAGTTCAAAGCATTGTTCTTGCTCCTTTCAGAGAGCTATCAGTGCTTGATGCTGGTTCTGCTGGGTGGTAGCGAGAGCATGGATGAGATCCTTAAATAGGGAGGACTCCATGTGGTGGTTCCCTTCTATACTCCCGGCTTTCTGCACCACTGTAATATGTCCCTGATGTGGGTGGAGTACAGAAGCACAGCAGGCAAGAGATGACTTTCACACACCTGCTGGTGGTGGCTGAGGGCAGATGACCGGAACTCTGATTGATCTGGTGACACTGGAACAGTTTATCGCTCGACTTCCAGAAGTAACGGTGGAGTGGATCCAGTGTCATTGCCCGGCATTGCTGGAGCAAGCCATTGAGTTGGTGGAGGACCATCTGGCAGTGGCTCCGATCGCAGGTGGACAGGTCACTGCTTCTTGTTTTTTCTCTCTCCCCCCTTCCCCTCCACTGTCTTTCCCTGCCCCTTTCCCCCACCATGGAGGTAGGGGCCAGCTCATCCCCAGCCAGCTTGTTGCACCAGTGATGTCTTCCCATCTACCTCTTCCGTGTCTGTGTTTTCTCCCCCTCAAGTGAGTGACACCCATAATGCAGGTGCAAAGGGGAAGCCTGGGCTAGTGTACTGGCACTGCAGGAAGCCAGGGCATCTCCAGAGTCAGTGCTCCACGATAGAGGTGGGAGTTGTGGTTTGGATTCCCAATGTGCCAGAAACTGCCCCCAATCAGGCCGGAGCATATTGTTTACTGGTAAGTGTCCAAGGGAAGATGTAGCAAGCGTTGGTGGATTCTGGTTCTAATCAGACCTCAATCCATCAAAGCCTGGTGCAAGGTGAGGCATTGGGGACAGCACAAGCGGTGAAGGTTTTGTGTGTGCATGGGGATGTTCACAATTATTCTCTAGTGTCTATCTATATTTAATTCTGGGGACAAAAGCATAGAATATAGGTCGTGGTTAATCCTTGTCTCACCCACCCGCTAATTTTGATGACAGATTGGCTGGGTTTAAAAACTTAAAGGAACACATAGTAGAGGGTGGGTCCTGCAATGATTAGATTAGATAAAACTTTATTGATCCCTTTGGGTGGGTTCCCTCAGGGAAATTAAAATTCCAGTAGCATTATTACAGATAAACAGAGAAAAGAAATAGAGAAAGCTTCTAGATAAATTAAAATAAATTAAGTATTTACATATACTACAAACATATAAAAAGAACACGATATGGGGAAGAGAGGGAGGGGGGATAAAAAAAGGTGTGGGGGGTGGCGGTAGGAGACATATTGCACTTTATATTGCACATTGTCCAGTATTGCTTATTGTTAGGCTAGGCTACTGCTCCTTTCCATCCTCTGTCCTCCTGTTACCCCTCCTCCCCCCCAGAGAGCAGTTGTACAGTCTGATGGCATGAGAGACAAAGGAGTTTTTGAGTCTGTTCATCCTGCACTTGGGAAGGAGCAGTCTGTCACTGAACAGGCTCCTCTGGTTTTTGATGACGGTGTGCAGAGGTTGACTGGCATTGTCCATAATGTTCAATAGTTTGTCCATAGACCTCTTCTCTGCCACCATCACCAGAGAGTCCAGCTTCATGCTGACCACAGAGCCGGCCTGCCTGATCAGTTTGTCCAGCCTGGATGTGTCCTTCTTGGATGTGCTGTCCCCCCAGCACACCACGGTGTAAACAGGACACGAGTGACCACGGACTGATAGAACATCCACAGGAGTTTCCTGCAGGTGTTAAAGGACCGCAGCCTCCTCAGGAAATATAGCCTGCTCTGTCCCTTCCTGTACAATTGGTTGGTGTTGCAAATCCAGTCCACCTTGCTGTCCAGCCACAGCCTGAGGTACTTGCAGGAATCCACAGCCTCCACCTCGACTCCCTCGATCAGAACTGGTCATGATCTTGGTCTGGATTTCCCAAAGCTACTGACCAGCTCCTTGGTCTTTGAGGTGTTGAGCTGCAGATGGTTCCTTTTGCACCAAACGGCAAAGTCCCTCACCAGGATCCTATACTCCTCCTCTCTGTCATCCCTGATACACCCCATGATGGCTATGTCATCTGTGAACTTCTGAATGTGACACAGCTCTGAGCTGTAGCAGAAGTCCGTGGTGTACAGGGTGAAGAGAAGAGTGTCCAGCACCATGCCCTGGGATGCTCCGGTGCTGCTAATCACAGTGTCAGACGTATTGTCCTTCAGCCATATGTACTGTGGCCTGTTGGTGAGACAGCTAGAGATCCAGGTGACCAGGCAGGGGTCCACTCGCATCGTGTTCAGTTTGTCCTGAAGCATAAGGATGTTGAAGGCACTCGAGAAGTCCAATGCTATGTCCATATTGTAGTGCGCTAATTCCCTGGTGACTAGTGCAGTTCTTCTCTCCGGCCTGTCTGCTTTGATGTTATCCAATAGAGTGCGCATGTTCCATGTGCCAAGGTTAAGTACCTTCACTATCTTATTTATTTTCTTATTTGTTGCATTTCGACCACTGAGTGGGATCCCTACCAACCATGGTGTGCTGGCCAGGGTGAGGTGAAGCAGGCTATATTTAGGGTACCTTTTCTAGTCTCTTCCTCCATGGAGGTAAGCAGAGCGAATCCTAAACAGGGTTGCTCAGACACCCACAGGCTGCCGAAATCTGCTGCTGCTTCATTCCAGCAGAGAGCAACCCCATGCCCTGGGCCACCTGTGTGCAGGTTCATGACTACAGCTTCCAGTATTTCCACACCTGCTGCTTCACCACTTGCCCATTGCCACAGGACTTGAATTTGAATTTGAAGTTATGACTTGCACATGACTTGGATTAGAGTGAAGGAGAGTTGTACAGCTATCAGCCTCACTCTCTCATCTCGACCTAACTGGATCCAAGGGCAAGACAGAATCAGGACAGCTGGAGCTAGGTCGGGATGCAGTGGATGGCCAACAGTGTTCTTTGTGTTGCACTGTGCCCTGATTGTGCTCCACAAGCACTTTGCTAGGTCTGGGTTCCTGCCTGTGGAACCACCAGGTGGTGGTCTTCTCCATGCGGTCTGCCAAGTCCAGTCTTCTGTTGCAACCCTGACTAGGGGAAGCAAGGGGTTGCTAATGCTTACTCAAGGCACCACCCCAAGCTAGTGGAGGGAAGGAGATGCCATACTACTCCATTACATGACAGTCAAGGACGACACATGCCCACTGCCCTAATACAGATTCTACACGATTCTGTAACACATTCTACACCATATAGTGGAAGACATTTAACATTATGTTCCAGTATTGTAGTCGAGTCACAAAACGTCGAGTCTGAGTCCAGTCTCAAGTCCCCAGTGTTCAAGCCCGAGTCAAGTCCAAGTCATTTAAGAAAATTGAGTTAAGTCTGAGTGGAGTCCACTATTGATCCTAGTCGAGTCTGAGAACAAGATTCCAACTGCACCATTTGATGGTGGCTGTTGCTGCCTTTATGTGAAACCCTCTCTGCTACTTTGTTGGACTACCATTACTGCTCGACTGCCCTATTTTAATTAATAGGCTACAGATAAAAAGCTTGTTCATCACTCAGCAAGCCACACCCACTATCAACAGAGCAATGAACATAGCGTGTCACTTCCTTCTCTGGGTGGAGTTTTGCCAAATGACGATTGAAGTTCGAGGTTGTCCCCGTCATCTCCTCGATAGTTCTTCTACATATGGAACACATAGCAGTGCATTTTTTCCCACTGCACGAGAAGTCTGTATAAGCA
>JAPEIY010000006.1:8670157-8687805 GCA_026122135.1 Cathorops aguadulce | reverse complement strand
AGGAAGATTTGCATTGCACAGCACATGTTCACCAAGGGCAAGATGTAGAGTTTGAAAAGACTTGGTTTGCAGACCCCAACACACGTGAAAGATTAACCCTCAAAACTACATATTGGTCTAAACATTGTTGCGCTGTGCAGGTCCATTTTACTCGTTGTCCAAACAATTGCATCAATGTTCGTCGCAGTGTTCTCAAACATGTAATGCGTGGCCTCGTGTCAAAGGACTCTAAGGTCAGCTGCTGCCAGCATTATTTCTTCGACATCCTTAATTCTATACCCCACGTCTCATTAGCAAAGCCATGAGCTGCCCATTGGAAAGACGTGGGGAAGTGGGTCAGGAAGTGTGCAGCCAATGGCAATGAATGGTCCCAAACAGAGTACCCTAGTGTGTTGTTTTGCTAAAAGCTTGGGGTCTACAAACAAAGTCATGCTATGTGTGTGCATGTGAAGCGCAGTGTAATGTTAGCCACTGATGACTGGGATCCTGGTGACCCCGGCCATAGTGGCCTGTTTGTCTCTGTTTCCACAGGTGTAACTCCAGCAGAGGTGCACGCCAAATTGGCGGGAGTTCCAAATTCCGTTTGGGCGAAGGGTAAACATGATATCGGCCTAATAAAGAATGCTGAACCAGTGGTGATCACCCCGAAATCAGATTTCAGGCCTAAACAGACCCAATATCCACTCAAACCAGAAGCAATTGCAGGTATAAGACCAGTCTTTGATTCATTGCTGAAAGCAGGTGTAATTGTCCCTTGCCAGGACTCCCCAGTGTGCACTCCTATTTTTCCAGTTAAGAAGACAAGAAAACCGTCCCAGCCCAATGAGTGGAGGTTTGTCCAAGATCTGCAAGCAGTTAATGCTGCAGTTGTTCCGCGCACACTTGATGTCCCTAACCCATACACCATTTTGGGCCAGGTGCCCGCTGACAGTAAGTGGTTTTCAGTGGTGGACCTAGCAAATGCATTCTTTTCTATTCCTCTACATAAAGACAGCCAGTACTGGTTTGCCTTTATGTATGATACAATTTCACTCATTTGTGCCAGGGTTACTGTAAGTCCCCAACCATATACAACCAGTGCCTCAGACAGCCTCGCTTGTCCTAACTTAAGTTTTAGAGATAGGAAAAATCCCATCATCCTATTCCAGAAGCAATTCCTAAATTGATGGCTGGCTCTCACTGCTAATATGGACAAAAGAAATGGGTGTACAATTGTAGCCATGAGGAGTTGGAGGCATGAATTGCATAGGTCAAATGTGAGCAAATGCTGACTTTCTGGGAAATTTTCTTCTCAATTATCATCCCAGGACAGAGACTTAAGAGGTGGTGGATACTATCACATCAGTGTGCAGAGTTTTGTTGTGTTTGGATAAAGGTCTACCACTGCTAGCAAAGTGAAGAAGAGGGGTGCTTTATTAAAGTAGGACAAAGGGAAGACAGGGGGAGAACAGCCAGATGTGAAACCACTGACTGCCTTGAAAGAATGAGCCTTGCCATGATGGGAAAGGTCTACACAGAAAGTGTGTCACCTTCCTTTCCAGATACTATACAGCCTCTCCTGTCTGCTACAACACTTCCTATGAGCCATATTATATTTTCTTTCTGCCTCTGTCTACACATTTCTTACTTTTATCATCAGATAGGGTTTCAAAGGGTCTCCTGAATCCCCAAAAGCCAGCCACTTGCCCTACCATCACTTAGGTCTAAGTGTTGAGGTCACTGTAAATGGGGTAACACACAAAGCATGAGTTTGGCTTTGCAAATTAAGACTTTTAAATGAATGTAAACCATGCTGAGTACTAAGAATGTCATGCTACTATTTAAGTAAGCTAAAATATATATATTTCTTACTCAGGTCCATAGGACCTATCCAGTGTTAACAGTGAATGAATCATTGATGGATCCAGGCCACTTTGCCACCAAATGTAGCATTTACATGTAAATGAAGTGCATTTGTGACCTGTACAAATGGGCAGAACCCAATTGAAGAGGCCACATGGTGAGGCCCTCTTTGTAGGCTCCTCCAGAGCCAAATATAGCATATCAATCAAATTCAAAATTCATCACCCTGGCAGTTGATATATAAACCCATGGTACAAGAAAATTAAAGTGTCATGAGATTGCCTAATGAGAATGTGCATGATCCAAAGGAGGAGCCAGTGTGTTTGCCATCACTGAAATTAAATGCCTGAACATAATAAAAGTATGTGGACCGTGCATATATTAAAACTAGTGAGGGCACACATACACTGAGGAAATCCCATCCTTCCTTTTGGCAGATCCAGGGCCAGATTTTGATTTCTGGATTTGACTAGTGTGACTTTGCTGGCTATACACAAGAAAGAAACCAATATTCTACAACTTGAACAAAATAAAACATATTTGTCCATTTTGTTCTCATTACATCCTCCACTAGTCTTTCTTCAGGGTGGAAGTGGTGGAAGGATGTCACTTTGGATAAAAGCATCTGCCAGTTGACTTAATGTAAACATAATACAAATGCTACTCTGGTTTCTTTGCCCAAACCTTTCAAAGAGGCTAGTTTTCATAGTTTGTTAGGAGACATACTTTGGTATATGGCTGATTAATATTGTGAAAAAGTCAGAGTGGAATCTCATTGTCAAATAATTTGTGTTTGTTCACTCTGCCTATGGGGTGCTCCACATGCACCTCGAACTGAACAATGGTTTGGATATCTCACAAGCAGATGACTGGGATCAGCCAGGTTCAGAGATCTTACACAGCATGAAGTCATCAACAAGAAAACCTTGGTCGACCATGATGGCCATCCTAGGTCTCAAAAGGGAAAGAATTCTTGATTCTCGCATGATATGTTTGTCTCCGTTAGATTCAGCATACAGTGGAGAACTGAATGTGACCACTCCATGAAGAGCAACTCCAAGCAGCCCTTGAGAGTACAGTGGGACTTGTATGCAGAGAACATTTCACTTTGGAGAAGAGGTGATGATGGGAACTAGTACCTCCACTCTTTGCAGTCCAGGATGAGTGTAGTATCTGCACAGTCATTGAACTTTGCTGGCAAATGTTCCCTTATTATATCATCTAGTATCCAGAGCCTCACTGACACTGGAACAGTGTACAAAATGTTGCTCCATGTTGTAATAATGTGACTGAACATGGACTGGTGGACTCTATACCAGTCAGCAAGGTCACACTGTTTTGAATCTACAGTAGTGCAGGATAGTTCAGAAACATGAGGAAAAGACAACTTTTTTTTGTTCTTATGCAGTTGTTTATTTAGCCTTTATTTTTCCAGGAAAGTCCCATTGACATACGATATCTCTTCTGCCAGGGAGTCCTGACCAAGATAGGTGGCAAAAAGTTACCATAAATACAAAGACCATAACAGAAGATGCACACTACAATAAAACATTCAGTTTAAAAGAAAACAAAGAATAAATTAAAAAAAAAAAACATAGAGGAGGGTACAGTTAAGATATGCTAAGAAACCAGAGAAGCTAGGTTAGAAACAATGACACTGTTCTGTAATAGCTGTTTGTAAAAGGTTTTTAAATACATTGAGAGAGGGTAATAACTCAATATTTAGTATGTTCTGAAGTTCATTCCAGGCATATGGTGCAAATGAGCTAAAGGCAGTTTTGCCCAACACTGTTCGTGTTGCTGGGATGTTCAAGATTATTTTATTTGATGACCTTGTGCTATAAGCACAGGTTCGACGTGACAACAAATTACCGACATAAGGTGGTAATTTACCAATCAATGATTTAACTATGGAAATCAGAACATGACTTTTCTTTGAGTGATAGTGACATCCATTGAACCATTTCATACAATTTACAGTGATGTATTCTTGCTTTTGTGTCTGTCATATAACTTAAAACAGCATGATACACTACATCCAACTTTTTCAAAAAAGAAATAGTAGCATGTATATATACTATATCACCATAATCTAAAATTGGTAGAAAAGTATTTTGGACTGATCTCAATCTAACAACAAAAGAGAGACATTTTTTCAGCTGAAAATAAAAGCTTAACTTTGGTCTGAGCTTTTTTAGGAGGTTATCAATATGAATTCCAAAGTTTAGCTTTTCATCAAGCCATACACGTAAATATTTATAAGAATTTACCCTCTCTAAATGAGTGCCACCTAGTGTTGAAATTGTAAAATTAGTAAGTGATGAGCGAGAATGTGTAAAAATAATAAAGTTTGTCTTGCTGATGTTTAATACCAGTCTCAAATTAACTAAGGAACTTTGTAGCAGGCTAAAAGCAGACTGTAATGCATCTATCACTATCTGAAACGATGATGCCATTAGTGTAGACAATTGTATTATCAGCATAGAGATGTACCTTTGCTGGGTTTAAAACTACACCAAGGTTATTTATATAGATAGTAAATAAGACAAGCCCCAGGATTGATCCCTGTGACACATCTATCTTCACTTCTAATGAAGCAGAATCATAATTATCTACAGATACACATTGCATTATCCCAGATAAATTATTTAAAAACCAATTTAGTGTAGTATCACTAAAATCACTGCAGGCGTTGTAACAGCAGGCCATAGTCAACAGAATCAAAAGCTTTAGATAGGTCAATAAAGAGAACAGCACATGATTTCTTATTATCTAAAGCAGTAATGATGTCATTTATGACAGATGCAACAGTGGTTATTGTGCTGTGGCCTTGCCTAAATCCTGATTGTATGGGAGTTAAAATATCATTATCTGATAATGTTTAATCTGTTCATTTACTAGGGATTCAAATATACTTTAGCTGTTACTGACAGTCTAGAAATGGGGCAATAATTGTCTGGAATTACTCACCAACGTTCAGCAATGGGAGAACCATTGCTGACTTCCAGGAGCTAGGGACTTGCCCACTGGAGAGGCTAAGGTTAACAATAGAAGCAATAGGGCCAGAAGTCAAACTTGCCACTGTCTTAAAAAAAAAAGGGGGGGGGGGGGGTGTCAATCTGATTCAGACCAGCAGATTTTTTATGATCCAGTTTCGACAGGGCTTTATAAACTTGGGAAGGAGTAATAGTGGAGAAATTAAAGCAGTTTGAACAACTTGATATTAGAGGTGTTATGGGGCTATCAGAAACTGGAAGATGAGGTGTAATCAAGCCTGCTGCCTTGAAAAAATGATCATTAAATGCATTGACTATATTGTCTTTACCCTTAATCTCACATTGATTTATTTTTAACAAGTCAGGGAGAGTTGATGTTATCATAGTCCCCTCTGTTGATTTCACTAACTTCTAAAATTATAGTTGAAATTATTTTACAGATCCTCTCTTTTTAGCTCATCAGTAGGGTACAGAGAATGCGTCTGTTCAAAACAAATGAAAGATGCATTATGTTTCTTTCAAATTATTTTAGCTCCATCAGCTAGTGTTGTGATACAGGTACAGTACCTGGTCTCAAGACCACTTTTTGAAGGTTTCGGTCTCATCTTGGAATCAACCGCATTTTTACTCAGGCTTGTCTCAGTCTCAGAAATACAGACTTGGGGTTTTATTTCAAGACTGGTCAAGACCACAACTGTGGGGTTTTCACAAAATTGTCTGTGTATTGTCTGATTTATTTGTTAACATTGTTACTGTGATCGGATGTAGAAGTTCCTGCTTCAACCGCAACCAAAGATGTGATTCCTTGCTAATTAGAAATTTTCAATACTGTTAATGGCTGTCACCTCTCCCTGCCCCATCCCCCTTCACACCTACTGGTCTGGTCCTGGTCTTGACGCCATCTCACCCCAACTTGGTCTTAACCCCTCAAAGCCTTGATCTTGTCTCTGTCTCGATACCCTCTGGTCTTGGTCATGACTTGGTCTCGGTTTAGGTGGTCTTGTCTTCAACACTACCATTGGCCTTTATCTTTCTCACATTGTATTGTATGGTCCATGCAAATTAAACTTTAATCATGACAATTGAAAGTGGCTGCAAGCTTGACACTTGCAACCATGCATCTACCTTTTAATCTGACCCTACTGTACATCTTGTACCTGAATATCTCTGAGCCAGGAAAATGGTGAATGCCTCACTGCTGCTTCATAGTAAGTTTCTCAATTTGTTTCTTTTGCTGGAGGATCTCTTCTCTGAGTGGCATGCTTTGATTTAGAGCTAAGTCAACATCTGTGGAATCAAGGCCAAAGTGTAGTCATGGCAATTGTATCAGCCTCCTCACCCATTGTGTCATCCTCTGCCAGTCACTTTCTCCTCTCCCAATGCCCGGTCTTGAAAGTGGAATGGAGAAATTGTTCCACTCAAACACCAGAACCACTCCCTTCTTCAATATTTGCTGTCCTGTGTCTGAGCCTGGCTCATGAATATCATCTTTTTTAAAGTTTCATCTACAAACTCTCAAAAGTGGCCAAAAATATACTGACACAAAAGATGCCTTGAAATGCTTTTATTTCACAGAAACAATACAAGCATTAGTGAGTCCCAGAAAAACACTGACCTCTGAACATTTGTTAACAGTTTTTAAAGCCGCATTTTCTTTGGGAGCCCCATCCTAGGACTGCCCCAAAACAAAATGGCATCTCCTTTTGAAATCATTGTAAAATGACTTTCTTTGATTGGCTGCCCAATATGGGGCTCCTCATTGGCTAAAGCATATCTGTTGCTATTTTTTCAAAAAATAGCCATACCTACTAATTTCTTACCATATGGCATTCTAAGAGTTTTACTACTTAATGACAAGTCTGTGCTTGTCATGCAAATTGCCTTTACAATAATTAATTGTGGAGAACACAAGATGATCACATACACACAAGTCATCTAAACATTTAAACTCAGTAATTAGGCTCAGCTTAAAAGGAGCTAAACATTCAAATACTTAAGTATAACATGACTATAAATTCATGCTAAATAATACCACACATTCACCATGATCTCAACTTCACCATGATCTCAAAAATAATTGTAGCTAAATCAGTTTTTTTTTTTTTTGTCTGTGTAACAGTTCCCCGATGTGGGTGGAGTACAGAAGCATGGCAGGCAGGAGTTGATGTTTGTGCATACACCATTTTATTTGTTTCCGTAGCTTTTCAGCTTCACAGACTCACACTCTCCCAGTCACACACGCAACACACACATGTGTTCTGGTCAGGAGAGCTCCTTTCTCTCTGCTCTCTCTCCCTCCATTTCTATCTGTCACTGCAACACAAACACAACATTAATTAGGCACAGGTGCATTGACTTTGCCACTCACCTTCCCTGGCCCTGCCCTCCATTCACAAACCAATGCTAGGCCATGCCCCCGCTGCCACATACCCCCACCGCCTGACTCAGCCTGGGAGCTGTCCAGCCTGCAGCGTACTCCCCGCCAACCCCCCGATGGGACACGAAATCTACCACTACCATCTGCGGCCCTGGCCTGTGGACCACCTTAAATTTAAATGGCTGGAGGGATAGATACCAACAGGTGATCTGCACATTGGCATCTTTCATGCAGTGCAGTCACTAGAGGGGCACATGATCTGAACAGAGGGTGAAAGGGCACCTCAGCAGGTAGTACCAGATGTAGAAGACTGCCCAATTGATGGCCAAGCGCACTCTCAATGGTGCTTTACTTACTCTCATGCACTGAGAGCTTGCAGCTGATGTACAGCACAGGGCATTCCTCACCCTCCACCTCCTGGGACAAAATGACCCCCTGTCCTCTGTCCAATGCATCAGTCTGCAAAATAAAGAGGAGAGAGAAGTCAGGGGAGTGTAAGAGTGGCCCCCCCACACAGCCTTTACCCTGGTGAAAGCCTGTTGGCACTGCTCCATCCACTGGACTGGATCTGGTGCTCCCTTTTTAGTGAGATCAGTCAGTGGGCTGGTGACCTCTGAATAATTAGGTATGATCCTACAAGAGTAGCCAGCTAACCCCAGGAACCGTCTTACCCCCTTTTCGGTCTTAGGCCTTGGGCAGGCCCCAACTGCTGCTGTCTTGTCAACTAGGGGATGCACCTGCCATTGACCCAAGTTGAAACCCAGATACCATACTTCCACCTGCCCAATTGCACACTTTTTCGGATTGCTGTCAGACCCGCCAGCCTCAGTGACTCTAGGATGGCCCTAAGGTGTTCTATGTGCTGCAGCCAGTCACTGCTGTATATAATTATGTTTTCTAAGTAGGCTGCCACATAGGTAGCATAGGGGCAGAGAATCTTGTCCATGAGCTGCTGGAATGTAGCAGGAGCCCCAAACAACCCAAAAGCAAGCATAATACATTGGTGTAATCCAAACAATGTGGAAAAAGCCATTTTCTCTCAGGATAGAGGAGTCTGGGGGATCTGCCAATATCCCTTCATCAAATCCAGTGTCGAATAAAAGTGAGCTGTGCCTAACCATTTGAGCAACTCATCAATGCAAGGCATTGGGTACATGTTGAATTTAGACACTGCATTGACTTTTCTATAGTCCACACAGAACCGGACCGACCCATTGGCCTTAGGTACCAGGACCACCAGGCTGCTCCAGTTACTGTGTGACTCCTTGATTATGCCCATATTGAGCATGGCCTTGAGTTTGTCCTGAACCACCTTTTTTTGTGTTCAGGTAAGCGGTACATGTGGCTACACACCACCACTCCCAGAGGTGTTTCAATGTGGTGTTCTATGAAGTGGGTGCAGCTGGGAAGGGGTGAGAACATATCAGAAAATTCCTCCTGCAACTTTGCTACCTCTGTGAGTTGGAACAGTGAGAGCTACTCTCCACAAGGGACTGGAGCAGTTCGGGTTGTGGTTTTGGTTGTTTTTACCTATGGCCCCAGCCACATCATCTCTGGAACTACCGATGCCAACACCACAGGGACCCCCTCATTCAACACTTAAATAGGTTGAGGCCTATTTGTAGAGCCCTGCCCCTATCCATTCACCTCACCTCATAGTCAACATCCCTGACTTGCCGTGTGACCTCGAAGGGCCACTTGGTGACTAATTTGGAACTTGACATGGGCAATACTACAAGTACTTTGTCTCCCAGAGTGAACTCTCTAAGGCGCATGCCCGTGTTGTATAGCTGGGCTTGATGTTCTTGTGCCTGCTGCAAATTCTCCTGGGTTAAGTGTGTGAGGGTGTGGAGCTTTGCACACAGGTCGAGAATATATTGAATTTCATTTTTACTAGGTGAAGGTCCCTCCTCCCAATTTTCCTGCAGCACATCCAAGATGCCAAGTAGCTTTTACCCATATAATAATTCAAACAGGGAAAATCCTGTAGAGGCTTGTGGGACCTCTCATACTGCAAACAACAAGGGCTCGAGCCATCCATCCCAATTACATGCATCTTCACTTACAAACTTCCGAATTAGATTTTTAAGTGCTTGATTAAACCTCTCTACCAAGCCATCCATTTGTGGGTAATAAACGCTGGTCCGGATAGATTTAATTCCCAATAACCCATACAGCTTGTGCAGTGTACATGACAAAGTGCCTTGGTCTGTCAGGATTTCTTTCAGAATCCTGACCTAGGAGATAATATGGAAGACCACTTCTGCAATAATGCATGCTGAAATATTGCAGAGAGGCACCGCTTCTGGATATTACATTGCATAGTCTACCAGAGCTAAAATAAAGTGATATCCTTGTGCTGACCGATTTAATGGCCCAACAAGATCCATACCAATTCTTTCGAAGGGGATCTCAATTAGAGGGAGTGGGTGCAAAGGTGCTTTTGGAGTGGCTGAGGATTTATTAATTGGCATTCATGGCACACTGCACACCACCGATGAACGTCCCCGTGAATCCCTGGCCAATAGAACCAGGCCATTATTCAGGCTCGTGTTTTATCCTGCCCCAAGTGTCTGGCCATGGGATTAAAGTGAGCCGCATGGAATACGAGTTCCCTATGGTTCTCTGAGATTAACAACTAGGTTATTTGTTTACCAGTTTGAGTGTCTTGTGTCACTCAATACAGTCTATCTTTAATAATCACAAAGTACAGGCAGACAGGTGCTGCATTTGGCTGGAGAGTTTGACCAATTAATCTCACTTTGTCAAATGCATGTTGCAGAGTCTCATGTCATGACTGTTCTAAAGGGAAATCCTTGAGGGAAGCCCCAAGAGTGGGAGGAGGGGAGGGATGCTCCTCATATCGTCTTGATGCAGTGATGACATGAAAGGCTCTGTGACAGCTTCTCCAGTCAATGCCACACTGGGATCCTCCTGTGAAGTTTTATGGCAGGACCCACTCCCTACTATATATTCCAATAAAGTTAAAAACCCTGGCCATTCAGTCCCCAAAATCAGCAAGTAAGTGAGACAAGGATTAACCTCCACCATAACTCTATACTTTTGGCCCTGAAACAGAATATGGACAGATACTAGAGGATAATTGTGAACCTCCCCATGCACACACAACACCTTCACTGCTTGTGCTCTCCCCAGTGCCTCACCAGGTTTGGTGGATTGAGGTCTGATTACAACCAGAATCCATCAACACGTGATATGTATCCCCTTGTATGCTTACTGGTGTGTGATATGTTCCAGCCTGATCGGGGCGGTCTCTGGTGCGTCAGACATGCGGATCACAGCTCCCACCTCCATTGCGGAGCCCTGGTTCAGGAGATACTCTGGCTCCCCACTACACCAGCACACCAGCCCAGGCTTTCCCTTTGCGCCAGAGTTATGGATGTTACTCACCTGGGGAGGAGAAGACACAGACATGGGAAGAAGGAGATGGAAGGACACCACAGGTGAGACAGGCCGGCTGGGGAGGAGCTGGCTGCTGCTTCCATGGTGGGGGAATGGGTGGGGAAGAGAGAGAGGGGAGGAGAAAAGGAGAGAGAAGGAATATGAGGAGAGGTTCCTCGACCGTTTCCCGATGGTCATCCGCCAACTTGATGGCTTGTTCTAGCGACATCAAGCGATTACACTGGACCCATTCCACCGTTCCTTCCAGAAGTCAAGACGTGATCTGTTCCAGTGCCACCAGATCGATGATCTCCTCGGCGTCATGGCCTTCCACTCTCAGCCACTGCCGGCAGGTGTCCCAGTGTTGCTGGCCGAATGTGAACAACTGGCAGACCTCCTCTAATGTCATTGTCTGGAAGTGCTGGCAGTGTTGTTCTGGGGAGTGGCCGACATGCTGCAGGATGGCTTTCTTCAAGTCAGTGTACCTAAGCCAGCTGTCAGCAGGGAGCTGCTGTGCTGTGAGCTGCACCTCACCAGTCAGAAGTGGGAGGAGGCGCTTCATGTGCTGCTCGAGTGGCCACCCCAACTTTTCTGCCGCTTGCTTGAAAAGAGCGAGGAAAGCTTCCGGATTGTCTTGCTGGCCCATCTTCATGATGGTGATGAGAGGAGGGTCTGCCCTGGTGATGGCCAAAGCCCCTGCTGATGTGAGCTGATAACTGAATGCCTAGCGATCTCCCTGCTGGGCCAGCATCAAGGCTTCAAAGCGTTGCTCTTGCTCCTTCTGGAGGGTGGTCAGCAATTGATGCTGGTTCTGCTGGGTGGTAGCAAGGGCATAGATGAGATCTTTGAATGGGGAGGACTTCATGGGGTGGTTCCCTTCTGTAGGTCCTGGGTTTTGGCACCACTGTAACAGTTCCCTGATGTGGGTGGAGTATAGAAGCACGGCAGGTGGGAGTTGATGTTTACACATACACTTTGTTTTATTTGTTTCCGTAGCTTTCAGCTTCACACACACTCTCCAAGTCACACAGGCTACACCCACACATGCTCTGGTCAGGAAAGCGCCTTTCTCTCTGTTCTCTCTCTCTCTCTCTTTTTCTATTCTCTGTCACTGCAACACAAATATAACATTAATTATGCACAAGTGCATTGACTTTGCCACTCACCTTCCCTGGCCCTGCCCTCTATTCACAAACCAACTCTAGGCCATGCCCCTGCTGCCACAGTCTGTGTGAGAGACTGTGGCAGTGGGGGCATGGTCAAGGATCAGTTTGTGAATGGAGGGCAAGAGCAGGGATAGTGAGTCAAAAATTGATCACACCTGTGATTTAATTGTCTGTACATCTTGCAGTAAGAGCTGAGGGTTTATTTGGAGGAAGGAAGCAGAGAGGAGGGAACTTCCCAATGTGCTGTATTTGTGTGTTTGCATGTGTGAGACTAAAGTTTGATGCTGAAAAGCTTTAATAAAAATAAATGCCTGAAATTATCCCACCTGTCAAGTGTTTCAGTGTTCCACCCCTTATAGCAGGGGTACTCAGTAGACAGACTCCAGTCCAGATCTGGACCCAAACGCAATGAAATTCGGACCAAGATGAAATTTCAATATTCTAATTTCATCATAGTTATCCAAGCAAGATTTAATTGGTGCGTGATTACATGCAATATCTATCTTTTTTCCTCTACTGGATGCGATTCCAATCATGTATTTGTGCCCAATCCAATGTCTAATCAGCAGATGTGTATAATAACATCACTATGACAACTCAGTGTTACTGCGAGCTCTGTGAGTGTTTTTCCCCCACCGCTGTCTGTGGATTGCACAGGTCACCATTCAGTACAACACGGGCAGATTTGCAAATGGTACCTGTTTGTTTAGCAAGCAAAAATCATCGCATGCTCCAAACATGACAAAAAACAAAAGCTGGATTCCGAAAATCGTGAATTTAAGTTAGAGTAGGCCGACAAATATGCATTTGTGCTGCCTGCAGGGAGCATGAAATCAATGTGTTTAATTTGTAATGAGAGAGTTGCTCTTGTCAAAAGTGGAAACATGAAACATCATTACAAAACAAAACATGGCCACTTCAAACAGAATCACCCACAAAGCTCCAAGGTAACATCCAAAAAGATGAGCCAAATGCAAGCATCATACTAAGCAACATGCAAGTGCGATAGTCAGGTCAGCCACACAACAGGAGTGTGCAACTGAAGCCTCACTGCAAGTGGCATGGGTCTTAGGCAAGCACAAAAAAAAACATTCACTGACGCGGAAATTTTGAAGGAGTACATGAATGAAGTAGCAATTGCTCTGTTTGAGGTAAATCAAAGAGATAACTTCATACAAAAAAAATAAATCAAATACCCCTCTCTGATTCCACTGTAGTAAGATGAACTGAAATCCTTGCTGATGATTTACTGGATCAAATGGAATCTGCTGTTAAAAAGGCTAAATGTATATCATTGGCTTTGGATGAATCCACAGACACAGATAATGCCCAAGTTCTGGTGTTTGTCAGATTTTTTTTGATGAGAAGATGCGTTAGGCCTCACAACCCTTGATGGGCACACAAGAGGGGATGACATTTATGAAGCAGTGATGGAGATGTTGAGAGTCAGAGAGATAGACCAGAAGCATGTTGTTTCATTTGCTATTGATGGAGACACAAGTATGACTGGGAGAGACAGGGGATTAGTACCCCACTTAAAAGCTCATCACCCTGACCTCATAGCACACCACTGTGTCATTCATCAGATGGTTTTGTGTGCCAGCCTTGGAAAGAAGTATTTCCAAGTCAAGTCAAGGCCATTGAGTTCATTCTGAACCACCTTTTTTTTGTTTTCAGGCAAGCAGTAAGGGTGGCTACACACCACCACCCCCATGAGTATCTCAATGTGGTGTTCTATGAGGTGGGTGTGGCTGTGAAGTGTTGAGAACATGTCAGAAAATTCCTTCTGCAACTTGGCCACCTCTGTGAGTTGGGCCAAGTGGTCTTCATGAGGAACCTGAGTGGCTTGAGCTTTTTTTTTTTTTACCTTCGACCACAGCTCCGCCTTCTCTGGAACTACTGACACCAATGCCATGAGGACCCCCTCATTCCATTGTTTTAGCAGGTTGAGGTGGTAAATTTTCAATGCCCACCCCTATCTATTCACCTCACTTTATAATTGACATCCCCGACTTGCTGTGTGACGTCGAAGGGCCCTTGCCACTTAGCAATTAATTTGGAGCTTGACATGGGCAATAATATGAGCACTGTATGTCCCAGTATGAACTCTCTAAAGCATGTGCCCGTCGTACAGCCAAACTTGACATTCTTGTGCCTGCCGTAAATTCTCCTGGGTTAAGTGTGTGAGGGTGTGGAGTTCTGCATGCAGGTCAAGAACGTACTGAATTTTGTTCTTGCTAGGTGAAGGTCCCTCCTCCCAATTTTCTCATAGCATGTCCAAATGTTCTCATAGCATGTTCAGTATGAGAGGACCTCTCGTACTGAAAATAATAAGGGCTCAATCCATTTATCCCAATTATGTGCATCCTCACAAATTTCTAAATTAAGTTTTTGAGTGTCTGATTAAGCCATTCCACAAAGCCATCCATTTGTGGGTGATAGACACTGGTGCTGATAGACTTAATTCCCAATCATCCATACAGATCACAAAGTGTGTGTGACAAATGTAGTGCCTTGGTCTGTCAGGATTTCTTTCAGAATCCCAACCCTGGAGATAATATGGAAGAGCATTTCCACAATACTGCATGCTGAGATATTGCAGAGAGGCAATCGTGTTGCATATTCAACCAGAACTAAAATAAAGCGATATCCCCGTGCTGACCGATCTAATGGCCCAACAAGATCCATACCAATTCTCTCAAAAGGGGACTTGATTAGAGGGAGAGGGCACAAAGGCGCTTTTGGAGTGGCGGCAGGATTTACTAATTGGCATGCCACATACCACCAACGGACATCCCCATGAATCCCTGGCCAATAGAACTGGGCCATTATTCGGGCTCGTGTTTTATTCTGCCCTAAGTGTCCAGCCATGGGATTAAAGTGAGCCACATGGAATACGAGTTCCCTGTGGCTCTCTGGCATTAACAAGTGGGCTATTTCTTCACTTGTCTGAGTGTCCTGCATCACTCAGTATAACCTGTCCTTAATAATAGCAAAATACGGGAAGGCTGGTGTCGCGCCTGGCTGGAGAGTTTGACCATCAATTATTCTCACTTGGTCAGATGCATGACACAGTCTCGTCTCGTGACTGCTCTAATGGGACATCCTCAAAGGAATCCCTGAGAGAGGGAGGAGGGGCGAGCTCCTCCTCATATAGCCCTGATGCAGTGCTGATGTAGATGGTTCTGTGACAGCTTTCCTAGTCAATGCCTCACCGGGATCTTCCTGTGATGTGCTAATGCAGGACCCACCTCTTACAGTGTATTCCATCAATTCTTTAAACCCTGGCCAATCAGTCCTGAAAATCAGTGAGTGGGTGAGATGAGGATTAACCACTACCTTTATTCTATTTCTCCCTGAAATAGAATGTGGATGGATACTAATGGGTAGTTATGAATATCCCCATGCACACACAGCACCTTCACCATTTGTGCTCTCCCCAATGCCTCACCTTGCACCAGGCTTTGGTGGATTGAGGTCTGATTACTGCCAGAATCCACCAATGCATGATGCGTAACCCCTTGCACACTTACTGGCATACGATATGCTCCGGGTCAATCAAGGGTGGTCTCTGGCACATCGGGAATCTGGACCACTGCTCCCACCTCCATTGGGGAGTACTGACTCTGAAGATGTCCCAGGTCCCCGCAGTGCCAGCACATCAGCCCAGGCTTCCCCTCTGCACCAGTGTTATGGGTGTCACTCACCTGAGGGGGAGAAGACACAGACACAGAAGGGAAAAATGAGAGGACACCACAGGTGCATCGGGCCAGCTGGGGGGGGAGCCGGACCATGCCTCTGCAATGGGGGAACAGGGTGGGGAATGGAAGAAGAGAGGGAGGGGGAAGGAGATAAAAAAAAGAAGAGGTGACATCCTCCTGCCATTGGAACTGCTGCCAGGTGGGCCTCCACCAGTTCAATGGCTTGTTCCAGCAATGCCAGGTGATGACACTGGAACCACTCTGCCATTCCTCCTGGAAGTTACACAGTGAACTGCTCCAGTGTCACCAGGTCAATGATTCCCTCGGCATCACTGTCATCCACCCTCAGCCACCACCAGCAGGCATCCTGGAGCTGTTGGCTGAACACAAATGGCTGGCCAACCTCCTCCAACTTCAGCGTCCAGATGTGCTGATGCTGTTGTTCCAGGGAGTGGTCAACATGCTGTGGGATGGCTCGCTTCAAGTTGGCATATATGAGCCAGCTGTCAGTGGGGTGCTGAAGCACAGTAAGCTGTGTCTCACCAATCAGCAGTGGAAGTAGGCATGCTGCTTGACCGGGAAACCCCACACTTCGGCCACTTGCTCAAAGAGCACTAGGAAGGCTTCTGGATCATCATGTGAGCCCATCTTCATAAGGGTGAGGTGGGGAGGGTCCAATGCGTTGGCGGTCGAGGACCCCACCGATGTGAGCAGATGAAGGAACACCTAGCGATCTTCCTGCTGGGCCAGCACCAAGACTTCAAACCATTGTTCCTACTCTTTCTGGAGGGCAGTCAGTGCTTGGTGCTGCTTCTGCTGAGTGGTAGCGAGGGCATGGATGAAGTTCTTGAATGGCAAGGACTCCATGAGGCTGGCTCCCTTCAGTACTCCTGGGTTTCAGCACCACTAACGGTTTTCCTGACATGGGTGGAGTACAGAAGTATGGCAGGCAGGAGATAATGTTCACACACACATTTATTTAAGCTTTTCAGCTTCAGTTTGCTCAACTCTAGAACACACACATACACACAGATGTGTTCTGCTCTTCCACTCCTTTAATGCTTCACCATCACTGCAACAAACACACACACATACATTAATTGACATCAGGTGTAATGACTTGGCCACTCACCTTCCCCAACCCCACCCTCCATTCACAAACTGATGTTTGGCCACACCCCCACTGCTACACATGCATCCAAGTGACTCTCTCCCCAATCTTAACAGCTGTTTGGGTCATCAGCAGCACCTGATATGGTCATAACCACTGCGGCCATCTCCAGCTCTTCCTTCTCAGGTCCTTCACAGCAGTCCAATGGCCAGGCTCCAAATCATGTAGAAGTCCACACAGTGAGACTGGAAGTGTGTCCTTCACCTGGTTGTGAGTGATAGAGAGAGCAGAGAAGAGATCCTTGCAATAACACATTTCATCTTCACTCAACACAGGGCTTGTGGTTAGGCCCTGAGCCCAAGCCAGTGATGGGTGGCTCACCAAACAGAATTTCAAAGGGGCTGAGATTGTTTTCTGCTCTTACACACATTCTCATATGAAATAGCACACATTTTAACAGTGAAATTAGGGCCATGCCCCTTTTTTAAAGCCCCTATATCTCAGAAACTAATGAAGGTCCAAGCCTAAAATTTTGTACACTATTTATTGGGTACACTGACAATATTTCCAGAAAGTATTAAGCAAATCTGAGATGGTCAGTGGCGAGGCCTCTGGTGATTTCACATGGATTGACCCAAAAGCAGTTTTAGAACCCTGTTGGAATGTGTGAGAAAACATTACCCTACCCATTGTGACTTGACCTGATTGGATTAAGAGTTGACTTGATGAGATTAAGAGTTGGCAGTGGGAGGGGTATTCACTCATCAGTGAATGGAATTTTTCTCATTGAACACCCCTCCCACTGCCAACCCATTATCCCAAAACAATTGGACATCATTTTTTTTATGGTGTAGCGGTTCGTAAGGGTGGGTGGAGCACAGAAGCACGCAAGTCCGGAAATAGATATAATAACTTATTTTATTTGCCTCTTTTCAGATGTCCAACTCTCACTCACGCACTCAGACATACACACACCCAGCTGGTCTGGTCGGGAGGAGAGCCCCTTCCTGCTGCTCTCTCTCCGCTTATATAGGGCGCGGCCCCTAGGGAAGA
>JAPEIY010000006.1:8585229-8598188 GCA_026122135.1 Cathorops aguadulce | reverse complement strand
CATGGTGTTCCTTTTCTTTTTTCACTCTCCAATTGTACAAAACAAAAATAATACACAAATCTTGCAGAAAACGCTGAAAAGAAATGTGTCGTCTTTACCTTTATGTCTTTTGGTGATCAGTTCATCTTCTGCTCACTTAACTATTCACAGTAACAGACATTTTCAACAAGGGTGCCCAAACTTTTGCATGCCACTGTATACACACACATTTTTTTAATCTCTCAAAATGGTTTCTAATTTTTTCATTTTCAAACATGCTTTTAAAAGACTGTAATATTTTATTACACATCAGTTTTTATTGCATTTGTTTAGATTTTCATTTTTAATCAAATTCAATTGCATTAAAATAAACTATTGCTAAGAAGGTAAATACATCTGTGGCAGCAGGGGCATGGTCAAGCATCGGTTTGTGAATCGAGAGTGGGGCCAGGGAAGGTGAGTGGCAAAACAATCACACTTGTCAATTAATGTTGTGTGTGTCTGTTGCAGTGATGACAAACATCATCCTCTGCCTAGCCGTGCTTCAGTATTCCACCCACCCAGGGACATACTACAATATCATATTGACAAACCAAATTTGAATAAGTGTGACACACCTAATTCAATGCTTTTTCTTAATTATTTTTTATTAATTAAAAGTCACTTCATACCTTAAAGTAATGATGGATGTCGTTTCTCTTTACTTAGCTTAGCAGTTCTTGACATAGGATGGATTATGGAATAGGGCTGTTTACTGTTATAATGACTTTGGATGGGTGGAAAACGAGGAACTGGACACAGGCACTACAAGTCAAGGTGCGCTTTATTTTTGACGCTCACTTTTCAGTGAATACTACACACAGAGACACCACACACGTTGGGGAACACAGCTCTCTCTCTCTCTCTCATTTCTGGCTATCTGAAAGACACATAGAGACACATGTTAGTAGACAGCCAGTAAGTAGACACAGATGTAACTTGTAACATGTTACCTGCTGGTTCAACCTGACTCCTCGCCATTTACAGCCGATACTTGACCACAGCCTCGCTGCCACATACCTCCAGCACCCAACTCAGGTCAGGGAGCCATCTAGCCCACAGCTGACTCCCCCTCCTGGCAGGAGAGTTAATTTGCCACCACCATCTGCGCCCCCGGCCTGTGAACCACCTCAAATTTAAAGAGTTGAAAGGCCATATTACCAATGAGTGATCCACACATTGGCATCCTTCATGTGGTGGAGCCACTGGAGTGGGGCATGGTCAGAACAGAGGGTGAAAAGGCATCCTTGCACGTAGTACTGGAGAGTGAGGCCCGCTCACTTGATGGCCAGACACTCCTTCTCTATGGTGCTGCACTTTAACTCTCACATGGAGAGTTTGTGGTTGATGTACAGCACCAGGCACTCCTCCCCCTCCACCACCTGGGACAAAACAGCCTCCAGCCCTCTCTCCAACATGTCAGTCTGTAAAACAAAAGGAAGAGAAAAGTCAGGAGATTGCAACAGCGGGCCCCCACATATAAAACCACTTTTACCTGAGCAAAAGCCTGTTCGTACAGCTCCATCCACTTGACCAGATCTGGTGCCCCCTTTTTAGTGAGGTGAGTCAGCAGGCTGTTGATGTCCAAAAAGTTAGGCACAAACCACCTATAATAGCCAGCCAGCCCCAGGAACTGCCTCACCCCCTTTTTGGTCTTGGGCAGGCCACAATTGCTGTAGTCTTATCAATTTGGGGATGCACCTGCCTATGACCCAAGTGGAAACCCAGATACCATACTTCCACCTGTCCAATTGCATACGTTTTCAGGTTCACTGTGATCCCAGTGCACCTCACCAACCTCAGGACAGCCCTCAGATGTTGTAAATGTCTATGCCAATCATTACTATAAATAATAATGTAATCTAAATAGGTAGTGGCATATGCATTGTGGGGACAGAGGATTTGGTCCATGAGACATTGAAATGTCACTAGGGCCCCAAACAACCTGAAAGGAAGTGTGGCAAATTGGTATAAACCAAACGGAGTGAAAAAGGCCATTTTCCCATGGGATAATGGAGTCAAGGGGATCTGCCAATATCTCTTTGTTAAATCCAGTGTCGAATACAGGCAAGCCACACTTAACCAACTGAGCAGTTCAATGCAAGGAATCAAATATGCATCAAATTTAGACACCATGTTGACTTTTCTATATTCCACACAGAATGGGACCGACCCGTCAGTCTTGGGAACCAAGACCACCGAGCTACTCCAGTTGCTGTGCAATTCCTCAGTTATCCCCATCTCAAGCATAGCCTTGAGTTCATCCCAAACCACATTTTTCTTGTGCTCAGGGAGCTAATACGGGCAGCTACACACCACTACCTCTGGAGGAGTCTTGATGTGGTGTTCTGGGAGGTCAGTACAACCAGGGAAGAGTGAGAACACATCGCACAACTCCTCCTGCAACCTGATAACCTGTGTTCTCTGGGACAGTGAACGGGGGTCTCCACAGGGGATGAGAGTTAATTGGCTGCACTTTTTGGACTTACCTCCGGTCCCAGCTCCACCCTCTTTGGAACTCCCATTGCCAGAACCACAGGAACCTACTCTCTTCATGGTCTTAGGAGATTGGGGTGGTAAATTTGACATGTGTCACCTTTATCTGAACGTCTGACCTCGTAGTCAACTTCCCCAATTCGCCGTGTGACTTCAAAGGGCCCTTGCCACTTGGCAAGCAATTTTGAGCTTGATGTGGGCAATAAAATTTTAGATCTTTATCTCCCAGTGCAAATTCCCTTAGCTGTGTCCCTTTGTTGTACAGGTGGGATTGACGTTCTTGTGCCTATAGCAAATTTTCCTAGGTTATGTGACTCAGTGCATGGAGTTTTGCTCTCAGGTCAAGAACCTACTGAATTTTATTTTTGCTTTATGAAGGCTCCTCTTCCCAATTTTCTTTAATGATGTCTGAGACACCATGGGGCTTGTGCCCATACAGCAATTCAAATGGGGAAAACCCAGTGGAGGCTTGTGGGACCTCATGCACTGCAAACAACAAAGGGTCTCGCCACCTATCCCAGTTTCAAGTGTCCCTCTGAATGAACTTACAAATCATTCAAACAGCCTGTACATTTGCAAATGATAAACAATAGTATGAATCGATTTAATCTCCAACAGTTCATACAATTCACATAGTGTGCATGACATGAAACTAGTGCCTTGATCAGTCAGGATTCTTTCAGAATCCTGACTGGAGTTTAGTTTAGACTCTAGTTTAGACTCTAGTTTAGGCTAGAGTTTCCAGCCATCAATTCTTTCAGAATCCTGACTCAGGAGATAACATGGAAGAGTGCCTCTGCAACACTATGTGCAGAGATATTGTGGAAAGGCACCACTTCCGAGTATCGCATTGCATAATCCACTATGAATAACACAAAGCGTATCCTCATGCAGATTGAGCTAATGGCCTGATGAGATCCATGGCAATTCTTTCAAAGGGGATCTCAATTAATGGTAATGGGTGCAATGGCACTTTTGGCATGGCTGCTGGATTTACCAGCTGACATGTGCAATAAGCTACACACCACCTGTGGACATCACCGCAAATCCCTGGACAATAGAAACAAGCCATGCAATGACTGTGTTTTGTCCTGACCCAAGTGCCCAGCCATAGGATTATGGTGAGCTGCATGGAATAAAATTTCCTATGGCTCTTCAGGACCAACAACTGTGTCACCTCTTCTTTAGTCTGAGTGTCCTGCATCATTCGATGTAGGTTATCCTTTATAATACAAAAATACAGAAAGGAAAGCGCAAAGTTAGGCTAGAGTTTCCAGCCATCAATGACTTTCACTTGGCCGAAGGCATGCCTCAGAGACACATCACACATCTGTTCCAACAGGAAATCCCCTGAGGGATTTCTTGGGGGGGGCTCATGGTCCATGTCATCATGTCATGGCGCCAACATGGACAGCCCTGGGACAGCCTCCCCAGCCAACTTTGTGATGTACTACTGCAGAACCCATCCATCTCCTGTTTTATTAATGTCTTAAACCCCAGCCAATCTATCCCCAGGATAAGTGGATGGGTGAGGCTTGGGCTAACCACCACTTCCAGACTATGATTTTCTCCCCAGAAATTAATAGAGATGGGCATTAGTGGATATTTGTGAACATCCCCATGTGCACACCTCACCATCAATTGTGCATTTCCCAGTGCCTTGCTTTGAATCAGGCTTTGATTCATGGAGGTCTGATTATAACCAGAATCCACCAAAGCCTGATGTGTATCCCCTTGAATACTAACAGACACTCAGTATGTTCCTGCTCGGTCAGGAGAAGCCTGTAGCATGTTGGGAATGTGAATCAGAATCCCCACCCTTTTGCAGAAGTGCTGATGCTGGGAAATATCCACCTTCCTGCCATGCTGGCAGACCTGCCTGGACTTCCTCCTGATTTTGAAGGGCATGGATGGTTTCAGATGTGGAGAGAGAGGAGGTTAGCAGCAGCACAGACATGGGAGAAGAAAGGGGTGAGGAGACATGAGGACAGACACAAGTGCAGGGAGCAGGTATCGGGGGAATTGGCCTCCATGCCCATGGGGCTGGGGTAGGGGTACGGGAGGGGCAAGGAGAGGGAGAGGGAGAAAGTGAGAGAGAGAGAGAGAGAGACTGCAGGAACGCCTGCTCCTGGAGATGCCATCAGGTGGTCCTAAGCCAGCCGGACCACCTCCTCCACTGATGCCACTTGGTGACACTGTATTCACGTTGATGTCTTGCTGGGCAGTTGAGTGACGAACTGCACCAGTGTCACTCAATCAATGATGGTCTTGATGTCACACTTGCCTGCCAGCAGCACCTGTCAGCAGGCATCCCAGAGCTGTTGCACAAATGCAAATGGCCAGCGAACTTTGCCGTATGCCAGCCAGTGGACATGCTGACACTGCTTTTCTGGACTGCGGCCAACCTGCTGCAGTATGGCCCACTTTAGATCAGGAAACTCCAGCATGCTGGTGGCTGGGAGCTACGAGCTGTGCCTCCCCCGACAGGAGCAGCAATAGACAAACCATCTGCTGTGAGGTCGGCCAGGAGCTTGCCTCCAAAACATGCTCAAATAGCTCGATGAAGGCTTTGGGGGTGTCCTGCGGCCCCATCTTGACCAGTTGGATGAGCACGCTGGCCACAGGAACAACCACTGGAGCACCCGTTGTCTGGACCAAGCTCCAGACCACCTGCCGGTCCTCTGCCTGGGTCTCAAGCAGAGCCTGGAAGCACTGCCCCTGATCCATGGACAGCACAGTGAGTGCCTGGTGCTGGCACTGGAGATCATTGGTGAGTGCCTGGAGGAGCTCCCTGACTGGTTCTGTTTCCATGATGGCGTTATGTTCCTCAATCCTGGGTTTTGCCACCAGTGTAATGACTTTGGATGGGTGGAAAATGAGAAACTGGAGACAGGTGCTACAATTCAAGGTGCGTTTAATTTTTGACGTTCACTTTTCAGTGAATACTACACCCACAGACACCATACACGTTGAGGAACACAGCTCTCTCTCTTGTTCCTGGCTTTTTGAAAGACACACAGAGACATGTCAATAGACAGCCAGTAATAAGTCACAGGTAACATGTTAGACACAGGTAACAGGTAACATTTTACCTGCTGGTTCAACCTGACTCCTTGCCATTCACAGCCAATGCTTGACCACACCTTCACTGCCACAACTGTATTTTTATTATTTACTATTTACTGTTTGATCTCAAATGCATTAAGAAGGCAAGAAACTAATCCACTAATGAACTTTTGATGAGACTTGAAAAGCATTCCAGGTGACTACCACATGAAGCTGGTTAAGATAATGCAAGTCGTGTGTAAAGCATCACCACGGTAAATGCTGTATACTTTGAAAAGTCTAAAATATCAAACATTTTGGGTTTTTAACACTTTTTTCCACATAATTCCATATACAGTGTCTTCCAAAATTATTCATCCTCCTTGATGTTTGTCCTGTTTTTTCACATCACAAACTGGAATTAAAATGGATTTTTGGGGGGCAGCACCATTTGATTTACATAACATGCCTACCATTTTAAAGGTGCAATTTTTTTTTATTCTGACACAAACAATAATTAAAATGAAAAAAAAAAACAGAAAGCTGGAGTGTGCAAAGGTATTCACTCCCCAAAATCAATACTTTGTAGAGCCACCTTTTGTTCCAATTACAGCTACAAGTCTCTTGGGGTATGTCTCTATTAGCTTAGCACATCTAGCCACTGAGATTTTTGCACATTCCTCAAGGCAAAACTCATCCAACTCCTTCAAGTTAGATGGGTTGCATTGGTGTACAGCAATCTTCAAGTTATGCAACAGATTCCCAATTGGATTGAGGTCTGGGCTTTGAATAGACCATTCCAAGGCATTTAAATGTTTCCCTTTAAACCACTCCAGTCCAGCTTTAGCAGTATGTTTAGGGTCATTGTCCTGTTGGAATGTGAACCTTTGTCCCAGTCTCAAACCTATGGCTGACTCAAACAGGTTTTCCTCCAGAATTGCCCTGTATTTAGTGCCATCCATCTTTCCTTCAATCCTGACCAGCTTTCCTGTCCTTACAGATGAAAAACATTCCCACAGCATGATGCTGCCACCACCATGCTTCACTGTAGGAATGGTGTTCTCAGGGTCATGGGAAGTGTTGGGTTTGCACTACACATGGAGTTTCCAGTGATGGCCAAAAAGTTCAATTTTAGTCTCATCTGACTAGAGAATCTTCTTTCATGTGTCTGGGGAGTCTACCACATGCTGTTGGGCAAACTCCAAACATCTTTCCTTGTTTTTTTCTTTAAGCAATGCCTTTTTCCTGGCCACTCTTCCATAAAGCCATGTATGGTTTAAAGTGGTCCTATGGACAAATACTTTCATCTCTGCTGTGGAGCTTTGCAGCTTCTTCAGTGTTTGATTGATTGATTCCGAACAGTAAAGAAGAAAGATTTTTTTGAAAAAAAAAAAAGAAAATTAAATAATCAAAACATCATCATAAACAAACAGAATAGCGTAGCCACAAGGCAGTAACATAATGTTCGGAAAGGATTAGAAAGAAGTAAATAACTTATCAAATCCTAACCCTCTATACCACCGCTAATCAAACATCACTTTTGGCCATAATAAACTATATATACAAAAGAAAAAAACAAAAAAGCCAACATACCAACATGGTATAATATCGACCAAATCAAATCATATATACAGGTATTTGTTATACATATATACACACATACAATACATATACAGTATACAGTACATACATATACACATACCTATAACTATACACATATCCATATGTACACAGACACCCATAACATAATTATGCATATTATGCATATGCAGCTTATATATAATTATGCATATGCATACACACATTATATTATATATATAATACTCATTATGATATAAATATATATCTTATATTTTTTATCTTTGGTATCTTTGTTGCATCTCTTATTAATGCCTCCTTGCCTGGTCTGTGAGTTTTGGTGGGCGGCCTTCTCTTGTCAGGTTTGTAATGGTGACATATTCTTTCCATTTTGCTATAATGGATTTAATGGTGCTCTGTGGGATATTCAGAGTTTGGGATATATGCAACTTTTGCAACTTTGCAACTTTGTATGCAACTTTGCAACTTTGTCTCTGACATGTTTGGAATGCTCCTTGAATGTTGCTTTCTTAGTAGTGTTGCAGAGTCAGGGTCCTTCCAGAACAGGTTGACTTATCCAGACATCATGTGACAGATCATGACACTTTGATTGCACACCAGTGGATCTTAGTCAACTTATTATGTGACTTATGAAGTTAATATGAGACCTATTCATAATGGCAGGAGTGAATGGCTATGCATCTCATCTGTCTGCTTGTATCAGATCACTCGATGGGTGTTAATACCAGGTGTGAATAGGACCTAACTCCCACCAACATAGAAAATCAGAGTAGTCTCCTCAACCTTCAGTTAAATAAATAAATAAATAAATACAGCATCAGCAGTAAATAAATTCACACTTCTTACCTGTAAATGAATAATGTTGTGTAAACCAATATTTACTTTAGATCAATCAGCATCCAGCCATATTAAATCTATAAAATGATGATTACGTATGTAACCGCGGTTCTATGAATTTTGGATGACCGCTAAAGGCGGTCCTTTAAGCACCTGGATGTCCATCATGCATACATGCAGGTCAAGTGTTTGTATCAACAAAGTCGCCTGTGACCTGGATGACATATACCCCCTGCCCCAGCACTAAAGACACGTTCACCCAGGAAGTGACCTCTTGGCAATCTTTTTGCAAGTATTCTAAGTGACTGCCAAGCCCTGGCAGCCATCCGAAATTCATAGAACTGCAGTTACATAAGTAACCAATCATTCTATTTCATTTCTGCTGACTGCCAGAGGAGGTGCTTTAAGCACCTGGATGACTAATACCAACAAGGTCATGAGGAAGACCTACTTACCCCTTTAAGAGAGCTGTGAAGGAGAAGGAAGAATGGCTGTTGCCACTGGGTTATGAGAGACCATATTAACCCTATAGAATCTTGCAAATGTGCAGATTGATGTCCATGATGCAGCTGCACAGATATCTGAAAAAGGAACCCATTGTAGGGCTGCCCATGATACAGACACACTCCTCATTGAGTGACCTCTCACCTGAGGGACTGGGAGACCACTGCCCCATAGGCATAAACAATAGCACCTACAATCCATTTCAACAGCCACTGTTTGGACAAGGCATGACCTTGCCTATGCCCTGTATGACAGATAAACAGTGAATCTGACTGCCAGAGGTCAACAGTGGTTTGAATATAAGTCTTTAATGCTTACATTGGGCACACTAAGTATGCACTCTGCCCCTGCTTGTCCTCTTGACTTGGGGGCTCAGAAGCTGCCAGACTGAGGGCCTGATTTGTGTAAGAAGATGAAAAGGTCTTTGGGAGAAAGGAAGGGTTAGGCCATAAGGCTACCCCTGTGCCATCATAATTCCACTGTAGGCACTCTTGGTTCACTGATAAGGGATGCAACTCACCTACTCATCTGGCCAAAGCCATGGCTAAGAGAAAGGCTGGCTTCATAGACAAATACTTCATAGACAAAAGGCACTGTACCAACCCCATCTGAACCTCTAGAGAGGTTGGAATTGAAGTTGGGTTTGTCTGAGGTGGTCTTAGCCTTTGCACACCCTTAAGAAAGTGTGTCACAAGGATATGGGGCCCAACAGTCATTCCATCTACCATGTTATGCATGGCTGAGATGACAGCTATATAAACCCTGATGATGGAGGCTGCAAGGTCCTTGTCAAGGCAGGATTGGAGAAAACTGAGAATTACTAGTATAGAACAGCATGTCGGTTCCTGATCTTGTGTGTGGCACCATTCAGAAAAAAGCTTCCATCTATTAACATAGAGTGCATTGGTGGAAGGTCCCTGGGAGCTGGTGATGGTCCTGGATTACAGGATCCTAACAATGGCTCTGGCCCTTCAAAGGCCAGGCCCAGAGTTGCAGCCGAGCTGGGTTTGGATGCCAGATTTGACCCCCCAGCTGTGAAAGGAGGTCCCATCATACACACTGCAAAAAACTGAAAACTAAATTTGAGGAGAAAATTCCTTAATACTAAAAAAATTATCTTGCTGCATGGACATAATTTTACTTGACATCTTGGAATAAGTTGGCTACAATCTACAACTAGTTTTAATAATCTCAGAGTTGGTGTCTTGTATTCTTCTAATAGGAAATGCTAAATTGTTTTAACTATATTCAAGATATTCTAACTTGTTACGTGTGGCAGCGAGGGCATGGACAAGCGTCGGTCTGTGAATGGAGGGCAGAGTCAGGGAAGGTAAGTGGTGGAATCATTGCACCTGATGAGAATTAACCTATGTTTGTGTGTCTTCCCCAGTGACCACGCCCTTTAAAAGGCGAGGAGAGCAGAGAAAGGGAGCTCTCTCCCTAACCATAACACGTGTGTGTGCGTGCACACGCGTGGCTGGGAATTTGAGAAAGGCTGAAAAAAAAAAAATATATATATATATATAGAGAGAGAGAGAGAGAGAGAGAGTTTGTTGAGAATTCAGTTCTGGCCTGCTGTGCTTCTGTGCTCCACCCACCTGGTCGAATAGCACAGTGGTGCTGAAACCTGGGAAAGTGCAGAAGGGAATGATCACGTGGAGTCCTTCCCCTTCAAGGACCTGGTCCATGCCCTTGCCATGGCCTAACAGAGCCAGCACCAGGCGCCGATAGCCCTCTGGAAGGAGCAATAACAATGCTTCAAAGCCCTGGTGCTGGCGCAACAGGAAGATTGCCAGGCGTTCCGGCACCTGCTCGCATTGGCAGGGGCCCTGATCACCGCCGCCGCAGACCCTCCCCATCTCACCCTAACAAAGATGGGTCCGCAGGACAACCCTGAAGCCTTCCTCACTCTTTTTGAGCAGGCAGCCGAGGCGTGGGGTTGGCCAGTGGAACAGCGCGTGGCACGCCTCCTCCCCCTGCTAATGGGTGAGGTGCAGCTGGCTGCACTACAGCTCCCCGCCAACAGCTCATTGGTCTGTGCGAACCTCCGCAGGGCCGTCCTCCAGTGCATGGGTCGCACCTCAGAGCAGCAGCCTGGAGGAGGTCGGCCGGCCATTCATGTTTGACAAGCAACTCCGGGATGCCTGCTGGCAGTGGCTGAGGGCCGACCACTGCGACACCGAGGGAATCATCAATCTGGTGGCGCTGGAGCAATTCGTTGCCCGACTTCTGGAAGGAACTGCAAAGTGGGTCCAGTGCCATCGCCCAGCGTTGCTGAATCAGGCTATCAAGTTGGCGGAGGACCATATGGCGGCCGTTCCGATGGCAGGACAGTATGTCTCCCCTTCTCCCCTCTCTCTCTCCCCCCTTCTGTTCCTCATCCTGGCCCCATTCCCCCACCACAGAGGCGGGGGCCAGCTCCACCCCAGCCAGCCCGCCGCACCTGCGGTGTCCTACCATTTCCTACTTTGGTGTCTGTGTCTTCCCCCCCTCAGGTGAGTGATCTCCAGAACACCGGTGCAGAGAGAGAGTCTGGGTTGGTATGCTGGTGTTGCGGGGAACTGTGGCACCTCCAGCATCAGTGCTTGGCAATGGAGGTGGGCACGGTGGTCGGGATCCCCAACATGCTGAAGACCGCCCTTGATCGGGCCAGAGTGTATTGCATACCGGTGAGTATCCAAGGGGATACGTATCAGACTTTGGTGAACTCCGGCTGTAATCAGACCTCAATCCACCAAAGCCTGGTGCAAGACGAGGCATTGGGAAGAGCACAGTTGGTGAAGGTGTTGTGTGTACACGGGGATGTTCACAACTATCCTTTAGTGTCAGTCCACATCCTATTTAGAGGGGAGAAATTTAGAGTAAAGGCAGTGGTTAATCCTCACCTTACCCACTTGATAATTTTGGGGAATGATTGGCTGGGATTTGGGAAATTAATGACGCATTTAGTGAAGATTGGGGCCTGCCATACTGTAGTTCAATAGGGGGAGGTCCCAGAGTGGCATTGGCAGGAGCAGCTGTCACAGAACCGTCTACATCATCACCACGTCAGAGTGACGAGCAGCAGGCTCCTCTCTTTCTCAGGGATTCCCTCACGGATTTCCCGTTAGAGCAGTTGCGAGACAAGACTCTGGGGCACCGTTTGACCAAGTGAGAGTAATCGATGGTCAAATGCTCCAGCCAAATGCCACCCCGTCATTCCCCTATTTTTCCATTATTAAGGATAGATTATACCGAGTGACACAGGACACTCAGACTAAGGAACAAATAAACCAGCTTTTAATCCCAAAGAGCCGCCGGGAATTTATATTCCAGGTGGCTCACGTTAATCCCATGGCCGGATACTTGGGGCAGGACAAGACACTAGTCCAAATAATGACCTGGTTCTATTGGCCAGGGATTCGCAGTGATGTCCATAGGTGGTGTATGGCATGCTGCAAATGCCAGTACACTATGCGAACTGTATGGGTTACTGGGAATTAAGCCTATCCGCACCAGCGTTTATCACTCACAAATGGATGGCTTAGTCGGACAGTTTAATCACACCCTCAAAAATATAATTAGAAAATTCATAAGCGAGGATGCACACAATTGAGATAAATGGCTCGAGCCCCTGTTATTCGCAGTGCGAGAGGTCCTGCAAGCCTCCACGGGGTTCTCCTAGTTCAAATTACTATACGGGCATAAGTCACATGGCATTCTGGATGTGCTATGGGAAAACTGGGAGGAGGGACCTTCAACCAGTAAAAATGAAATTCAATACGTTATTGACCTGCACGCCAAACTCCACACACTCATGCACCTAACCCTGGAGAATTTGCAGCAGGCCCAAGAACGTCAAGTCTGTCTGTATAACAGGGGCATATGCCTTAGGGAATTCACACCGGGAGATAAAGTACTCATGTTGTTGCCCACGTCAAGCTCTAAATTGATCGCCAAGTGGCAAGGACCCTTTGAGGTCACACGGCAAGCTGGGGACGTCAACTATGAGGTGAGGTGAACGGACAGGAGTCGGGTGTTACAGATATACCACCTCAACCTACTAAAACTTTGGAATGAGGAGGTCCCCGTGGCATTGGTGTTGGTGGTTCCGGAGAAGGCGGAGCTAGGGCCGGAGGTTCAAAAAGGGAAATTGACATAGCCCACCACTCCGGTCCCCTGTGGAGACCACCTCTTCGTGACCCAACGTGACGGAGGTTGCCCAGTTGCAAGCCAAATTTTCTGATGTGTTCTCACTGCTGCCCGGCCACACTCACCTCATAGAGCACCACATTGAGATGCCCCTGGGGGTAGTAGTGCACAGCCACCCTTACAGACAGCCGAACACAAGAAAAGGTGGTTCGGGAAGAGCTCGAGGCCATGCTTGAAATGGGCATCGTTGAGGAGTCCCACAGTGACTGGAGCAGCCCAGTGGTCTTGGTTCTCAAGGCTGATGGGTTGGTCCGGTTCTGCGTGGACTA
>JAPEIY010000006.1:8522006-8532459 GCA_026122135.1 Cathorops aguadulce | reverse complement strand
TCAATTAGAGTGGCGGGCGTGACCTAAAATAGCTGCACCTGCGCCTAGGTAGGCGTATCCAAATTGCAGGTCGCAGTAAACTTAACAAAAAACAGAAATGGCCATTACATTCCGGCCCCTAATTCTTGAACAACAAGGAATTACAAATCTATATACAATATATACAAGTGAATGGCCATTACAAGTACAGTGATAAATGTAAGCTTACATACAACTCAATGCTATTTACATATGTACATACAGTATTTACAATTCAGGTTTCAAACATTCCTTTTTTTTTGCTTTTCTTTTTTCTTTTCTTTTTTGTTGTTGCATTAAAGTTCATACTCAAGTGCAAAAAAATGCTTTTCAGTCCGTGAACAAAAAAAATTCTTCTTCTTCTAGAAAGGGAAAAAAGGCTCCGTGTGTATGCAATGGTCTGTGTGCATGTGTTCTCTGTGCTTATGGACTGTGTGCATGTTTTCAGCAGAAAGGTTGTGACGCCTATTGCATCACAGACTAAATCAGTGAGTGAGCATCAGTAAATGTGTAGAGTCAGAGGTTCAAGAACGTGACTCAGTTGGAGGCGAACATTCACTGTTGCCCCTTAAACTACCCCCACCAGGAGGCAGATCTTGTTGATGGGTTTTTCCAACTCGTTGGTCTGTGTCTTGACACGGACCCATCGAACGCACCCCTTGGAGTCTGCCATGGTGTCGGTGATGCGCCCAATGGGCCACGTACCTCTGGGTGCAGACTCTTCCACCACGAGCACGACGTCACCGACTGTGAAGTTTCTGTGCACCTTGTTCCACTTCTGCCTCTCTTGCAGTTGAGGGAGGTACTCGCTCGCCCACCTCTTCCAGAAGAGGTCAGCGATGTATTGCACTTGTCTCCAGCGTCTCCGAGCATACAGGTCATCCTTCTTGAATAAACCTGGTGGCAAGATGGGTTTACCTTTCAGCTGGAGAAGGTGGTTTGGAGTCAAGGCCTCGATGTCATTGGGATCGCCCGAGGAGGTGGTGATTGGACGATCGTTCAGTATGGCCTCCACTTCACAGAAGACTGTCTGCAAGGCTTCATCATCTAGGACTTGTTGGTTAGTTATAGAACACAGCAATCTTTTCACATCCTGCACCAAGCGTTCCCATACGCCACCATGGTGGGCCCCATATGGGGGGTTAAATGTCCATTTAATTCCATCCTGCATTAGATTTTTCTCAATTTTACTGTGATTCAACTCTGCAATGGCTTGTTTCAACTCACGATTTGTGCTGACAAAGTTGGTTCCGTTATCCGTCCGGATTTCTTTGACTTGGCCTCTGCGGCAGATGAACCTCCTGATGGCGTTTATACAGGAATCTGTATTGAGAGAATGCGCCACCTCCAGGTGTACTGCACGACAGGTTAGGCAAGTAAAAAGGGCTCCATATCTTTTAACTAGGCTTCTGCCTTTCTTTACTTCTATTGGCCCAAAATAATCTAGGCCCACATGTGTGAATGGTGGGGAATCAGCTGACACTCTGTCAACAGGAAGATCAGACATTTTCTGCTCACCTGGTCTTTGGCGCTGCTTTCGGCATATCACACACTCACGGATGATCTTTCTGGCTGCTGCATTTGCCTGAGGAATCCAGTACTGCCGTCGTAGGGTGGAGAGCATATGATTTCTTCCCCTGTGACCAACTTTATTGTGCACATGTTGAAGAATGAGCTTTGAGGCATGACTTTCCTTTGGCAGTATTGCGGGGTGTTTTGTTTCCACAGGTAAATCGGATCTGCTCAGCCTACCACCAACTCTCAGCACATCATCAGTGACAATGGGGTCAAGCTTGTACAGTTGACTGGATTTCTTCACACCACCAGATTTCAGTGCAGCCAATTCACTGGAGTAGTGTTTCTTTTGCACAAAGCGCACTATTGCCTCCTCTGCTTCGAGCAGGTCATCGACTGTGAGTGATAAGTATTTTGTTTTCTTTTCCTGTTTAACAGACGTTTGATTTCCACATTGTGTGTTTTCTTTTATCTTTAACCTTAGCTTTCCTTTCAGTTTCATAATCCATGCTACGGCTCTCTTGAGCCTTGTCCAACTAGAGAAGTGCAGCAGCAGCTTAGTGGTGGGACATACCTCTTCAGCCTGTGCTGCGAAGGAAAGGACCTCGTCTCTCACTTCTGGGTCAGCATCCAGATGCAGCGATGCTTCGTCCACACTTGCAGGCCACTCACACTCGGCTTTTCCGAGAAAGTCAGGACCAGTGATCCAGGTTGAGGACTTCAGGAAGGCTCCAACTTTCATGCCTCGCGAAGCTGCATCTGCAGGATTCATCTTAGAGCCAACATGTCTCCACTGACAAACATTAGACAATGATCTTATGATGGAAACTCTATTGGCTACATAGGTTTTAAAGCGAGTGGTGGTGTTTGCAATGTATTTTAGGACAGTCATGCTGTCAGACCAAAAGACTGACTCACTGAGGTTGAGCTCCAGCTGTTTTGACAGCATCTTGTCCAGGCGCACGGCAACGACTGCTGCAGCCAGTTCCAGGCGAGGTATGGTGACGTGCTTGAGTGGCGCCACCCTTGCTTTGCCTATAACAAAAGCAACACACACTTCCTTCTCGCTGTTAGTTAGCCGTAAGTATGATACAGCACCAAATCCAACTTCGCTGGCATCACAAAAGTGATGCAGCTGTGCCATTTCTACATTTCCAAATTCACTGGGTGCGAAACATCTTCTGACACTGAATGAGTGTAGCAGAATCAAATCATCCACCCACCTTTGCCATGCTTGCGCCATCTCTGGTGGTATTGCCTCATCCCACGCCAGCTTCAACTTGCACAGCTGTTGCAGAATCTGCTTGGCGGGGAGTATCACTGGGCTTAAGAACCCCAGCGGGTCATAAATGGAGCTTACACTTGACAGTATTCCACGCCTTGTCAGTGGCTTGTGCTTGTTTAGAATGCTGAAGGTGAAGGAGTCTTGTTCAACATCCCACTGGACGCCTAGGGCTCTTTCCATAGGCAGCTGGTCTCTACTTAGGTCAAGTGTTTTCACTCCACTGGCTCGATCTGCTTCGGGGATCTGAGAGAGAACAGAGCGGTCATTGCATATCCACTTATTGAGCTTGAACCCTCCTTTTGCACATACCTCAGTAAGTTGCTGGTAGAGAGAGGTGGCTTGTTCGACTGAATGAACTGACTTGAGGGCATCATCAACATAGAAATTCTTTCTGATGGTGCTAATGACCTCCTCTGGATACAGATTTTCATTATCCTCAGCAGTTTTTAGCAGAGCATAGGTAGCACAGCTGGGGGAGGACACTGCTCCGAAGATGTGAACTAGCATTCTGTGCTCAGCAAGGTCTTTGGTTAGGTCACCGTTAGGCCACCACAGAAAGCGCAAGTAATTCACGTGTTCCTCATCCACTCTGACTTGATGAAACATTCCTTTGATGTCAGTCATCAGTGCTATTGGACCCTGACGAAAGCGGATGAGCACACCTAACAAGGTGTTTGTCAAGTCAGGGCCTTGGAGGAGCTGTTTGTTCAGGGAGGTTCCAGCAAAAGTTGAGGCACAGTCGAACACCACGCGTAATGATTTCTTGCGGGGGTGGTAGATTCCATGATGCGGCAAGAACCAAACTTTACCTTCTTCATGGCTCAGCTGATCTTGAGGTATGATCTCAGCGTATCCCTCTGTACTAACATCTTTCATGAATCCTTTGTATTCCTCAAAAAATGACTGGTCCCTTTTGAACCTTTTCAGCAGGTGTTGCGCCCTCTGCTGGGCGACTTGTTTGTTGTTGGGCATCACTACATTGGAGTCACGGAATGGCAGTTTCAGGTAGTAATGACCATTGGTAAGTGTTGCTGAGCTTGACATTATTTCCATAAACTGTTTGTCCTCCACAGACATTTCAGCGTGTTCATCACAGTGCTGTTCGACAAAATCTTGATTATACTGCTTAATCAGCATTTCTTCCAGTTTTCCTAATGAGATGCGATTCACCTGTACAGAAGCTGCATCACTGGCGTCGCCATCTTGTCCAAGTGGACCGTTAATTACCCACCCAAGACGAGTTTTCACAGCCCAGGGTCCGTCACCTTCACTGTTGACTACTTTCCAGGGTTCCAGTGCTCTAGGTGCGTTTGCACCAATCAGGAGTCCAATACTTGCATTGATTGGCGTCAGTTCCACTTCTTGTAAATAAGGCCATTTTTTGAGGTCTTCCAATTTGGGCATGTTGTCTTTCGTTACAGGGATTGACTTTTGTGTGTACACATCTGGCAGTCTCAAGAATCTGTTGTCATTTAAAGCAGCTACTTCCAAGCCAGAGATCTTATGACTGCTCACATACTTCTCCTGCCCCATCGTTTTCAGAAGTATGTCCATTTTTTGTCCAGGTGCGTTCAGCTGAGTCATTAATGACTCAGTACAAAATGTTGCTGAGCTGCCTGGGTCCAAAAAAGCGTATGTTTTAATTATTTTTGTGCTTTTGTTTAGTTTGATTTTGACAGGTAGAACAGACAGCGAGCATTCTTTAGAACCGGCCCCAGTATCACCTTCAGAGTCCAAGGACACAAGTGCATTGGATACTCTTTGTGTTTCATGGTCAGCTGGGGTGCTCTGAGGTTTTGGTTCGATGTGCAGAACTGTTGGGTGGTTCTTACTGCAGCTGCGGCACGTCAGTCTTTCTTGACAGTTCTTGCTTAAGTGGCCTGGTGTTAAGCATCCAAAGCACACCCCTTTGCTCTGTAAAAACTTAATTTTTTCTTTGTTTGCTTTCTTTTTGAATGTTGTGCACTTATCAAGGATGTGGCTGTCATTGCAAAACAAGCATTGAATTTCACCTGCATTTCCAGCGTTGGGCATGTCACTCTGGTGTGGCACCTGAGCAACAGAGGTGGCAAAGATGCTGCCTTTGGCTTTTCCAGTTGACTTGGGGGTTTTTGGTGTTGTGACTTTTGCTTTTGAGTTATGACTTTCACAGAAGACGGGATCCATTGCAGCCTTCACATTCTTTTCCAGGAAGTCAAGTAAGTCTTTGAATTTTACCCTTTGTTTTTTCTCCTCTCTGACACTGTAAACTTTCATCCTCCAGGCCTCACGCAGCCTGAATGGCAGCTTGGAGACGAACACCTTCATGTGTGAGGAGTTTTCCATTTCATCCAGATATCCGGCATCCTCCATTGTGTTGTAACTGGTTCTTAGGAAGAATGTGTATGATCTTAATGCTTCACCTACGCTGTCATCTGCTTTCAGGACTGGCCAATCCAATGCCTTGTTCAGAAATGCAGCTGTAATTTTCACTCTGCTTCCAAAGTTCCACTCCAATTGTTTTTTAGCCTCTCCAAATGCTGTTTGTGGGCTCATGTGCATGCAGCTCTGTACCAGTTTTCTGGGTTGCCCAGATGTGAATTGCTCTAAATAATAAAGCTTATCCTGCATATCATCTGTCTTGCTCTCAATGCCTTGTTCAAATGCTTTGATAAAAGATCTAAATTGCAGGGGGTCACCATCAAAAACTGGTATTTGTATGGGTGGTAAAAGTGACTGTCTCTGCTGCTTTATCAGCATAGCAGTGATTTCATTTTGCTTGCGCATTGCTTCAGCCAAATCAGGTTGGTCATTATTACTGCCTGCACTTTGCTGTAGATGACGGGTTTTTGCTTTGCTTTTTGCATGAATAGGGGGAGCAGCTGACGTAGAAGGTCCAACAGTAGACAAGGGAACAGGAGCGGGTGACAGTTTTATCTGTTTTTTAGCTGGTCCTGGCGGTATGAATTGTGTGGATGTGGAGGCTCTAGAGGACGCTAGACTTTTCGATTTTTGTGTTTCTTCTAGCTCTTTAAACACCTGCGATTTCGCATTTGCGATGGCCAAATTTGTTTTAACAGACAGCGTTTCTCTTTTGGCTTTCATTGCTGCGTTTAATTGGGCTTCTTCAAGTTCAAGCGCGTGCTTTTCTTTTAACGCGTCAGCCTGTGCTTGCAGCGTTACGCGCTCCAGCTCGGCCTGAATGGCCATCTCAGAAGGGGTTTTGCTTTTACTACTGGCAGAGGATGAACTAGAGGCCTTGCTCTTTGCTGCTTTGCTGCTGGAGCATGCAGGTTTTGCCGTCTGTGAGACGCTATCTTGGGGCTCTACGTCATCACCTTTGCGAGATGCAGCATGAGAGACATTTTCCACGGCGTATACATTATTAACGGCATCCTGCGAGGCGTCTTGTTTTAGCCACGCTTCTATGTCATCTATAAATTCTCTGCAGCTTATCAATTTGGGTTCATACCAGTCAATGTGGTCAGATTCTCTCTCATCCTCATTCAATAAACTTTGGACAGCCACTTGTACTTCCATAAACTCCTCCAGAAAACGATTGTAAACGTTCATGTGTTCTTCAATGACAGTGGTATTCTCTCCATTATCGATCAGTGTGTGAATCTCATTTTGCTTTCTTGTGAGAGCGCCGAGCTTTCCTCTTCGCGTCTTAATTAAACTTACAAGTTCCCTTTCCTTTCCCAAATCCTCTTGCTCCTCCTCCATAATGTTCAAACTAAAACTTCGTTTCCACAAAATCCGATGAATATTTCCAAACTAAAAAGTATTTTCTTTGTCTTCTTTTAAGTCTTTAAATTACGATTCAAAAGAGTCCATCCCGACGTTACGGGTCATCAAAGAATCACCTGTTACTCACGACTTTCGGCGTCTTCTCGATTCGGCTTCCAAATTCCAATAATCCAACAGAAAAATTCCAACAGATAATCCAATTCAATTCGATGTCTTCTCAATGTCCAAACGAAAAAAGATTTTACTTAATGTATCGGCCTTTTCCAAACTTCCAAAGTTCCAAACTAAAGGCCGTGGGTGGCGTGGGTTCAGTTTCAAAGTTTACGCACAAACACAAGTTTCCAAAAAAAAAGGGTTCGGGTTTATTCCAACAAAAGGTCCACAGGTTTTCTTCAGTTTCAACAAAGGTTCCAACAAAGTTCCATTTCCATCATCCAAAATACTTGCTTTATAATGTGTTAAATGGTAAAATCTTTTTATCGCACCAAAAACATGCCACGCCGCCCGACATTGATTTCTAAAACTCAATTAGAGTGGCGGGCGTGACCTAAAATAGCTGCACCTGCGCCTAGGTAGGCGTATCCAAATTGCAGGTCGCAGTGAACTTAACAAAAAACAGAAATGGCCATTACAGGTTTATTGCTAAGGAGTTGCTACTGTTGATCAAAACACGCCCCTGTGGGCGGGACATATGTTATAGAGAGCATTTAATTGGACAAACACAAGACTAGTACAGAATGAGTAAAAAAAAATGTTTTCCTGAAAGTGACAAACTATAAAGGTAAATTTAAAATATTATTTTATAGATATTCTTTCATGTCGATATATTTAATTTTCAGAAATTCTACTTTATTTTAATAAAAAATAAATTTAAAAGTACTAACTAATTCGTTAATGATTAATGGATCGTTTGTAATTTTTTTGTTATTTACATATTATTGCTCATGTAATTAATGTTTTTATATATATTTTAAGAAGAAAAGGAAAATAACGACAAAGACAGGAAATACGTAAGAATCTAGCGGAAACTGTCATACGTTTCCAAGATGGCGCTCGACGGAGTTGATCATGTAAGTTCTGATTCCTCCGAATGAAGCAAATCGTAGTTTCGCTGTAAAGATGTATGTGGTATTTTTGTTATATTTACTCCCAGTACATTTCGATGAATATCCGATGTTGTGTAGTTAAAAGAGAAAAGTCGTGTTTTTTAATATCGTTTTCTTTAAATAGAGTTCAGTTTGCTGTCTCATTGTTATTGCTCGCTGAAAGTGGTTCTTTCCTCACTTGTATTCCGACATATCCCGCCTTCTCTACTAGGATTGGATAGTTTTTCCAGATAACTATCTCTGATTGGCTAGTGCATGACCTATGTGGTCAATCCTAGCCCATGAAGCGGGACTTGTTATAATACGGGTAGGAAGAATAGAATGGTTAGCTTGCTAACGTAAGGAAAATGCTAGTCATAGGTGTTGGCTTTAGGTTTGTTGGTTTAATTCCTAATTTAATTGTTTGAGAACGAAACAAATAATGTGCGTACTTTGCTACGGTATTTTTTTTATAAATATATCTGCACTGTCATTGTGTTAGCTTTAATATTTGCGCTCTTTTATCTAGCTATGTTAGCTAGCTCGAGCTTAAGGGATTTTCGCGCTGGGTAAAATGCAGAATGAGTTGTTGATGTGATTTCTGCTGTCTTGCTCTGTGTTTCTCTCAGATGGAGTTGGAGGACAGTAAAGGAGGCTCAGGTCTCCGGCAGTATTACCTGTCCAAAATCGAGGAGTTACAGGTAAGAGGAGCGGCATGTCATTCTCGAAGGAGTCGACTTTTTTTTTTTCTCGGATCCTTTCTCTGAACCTTATGAGTCGACTCGAAAAATAAGAGCCTTTCCTTCCTTTGTGAATATTGTCAATTCCCTTACTGTTGGAGTGTAATTGAATCAAACTCTCTTCCTTTCGCCTGAATGTTTGAAAGACTCGATTCGCATTTGTGAGCCGAGCCAAATGATCTGACTCACTGAAAAGAACCGGAGCTCCCATCACTACCACTGTCTTTGTTTGAATTCTATCTGCTCTCATTTAGTTTTTCATATTAAGTGATGTTCATTAAACAGACCCTTCATTGTCAAAGGAATTGATTCAGGGTAATCTTGTTTCCAAGGCAGATAAATGCCGATTTGATTTATCTGAATCAAAAGATTAATTCATTCAGCTTCAATATGCAATGTTAATTAAAATGGTCACACGCCACCTCCTTTATCCAGTGCAACTAAAATCTGTTGCATGATCTGCATTTTCTTTAAACCATAGTCTTATGTTGTATCTTATGCCTTATTCTTTCTCTTTTACTAGAAGTCTACTGCAGCAAACTATTCAGACTATGATTAGAACAAGAAAGTTTAAGTGTACTTAAATTATGAATCTTGAAATCTTGTTGGGATTTTTTTTTTTATGTAGCTGACTGTAAACGAGAAGAGCCAGAACCTTCGGCGTCTGCAGGCCCAGAGGAATGAGCTTAATGCTAAAGGTAGAATCCATAATCATGACTGTCTTTAACATCATTGCTTATCTGATTACTTTACTCAGGCCGTCATGTTTGATTAAACTGTGCTGGACACTCTGGGTTCTAAGAACTGCTTGGGGTGGAGTTTGTCATACTGAACAAAGAGTATGAGTGACTCTTCATGTCACTCATACTCTTCTGTTGAATATAAATTTGATAAGTCTTGGTGGATATTGAATAAAATCGTACGTGTAGTACCCCGCATCACCCAGCTAGTTCCTGGTTGATGTGATGTTTTTACGTCTTTGTGCAGTGCGTCTACTTCGTGAGGAGCTGCAGCTGCTGCAGGAACAGGGCTCTTACGTGGGCGAGGTGGTTCGAGCCATGGACAAGAAGAAAGTCTTGGTGAAGGTAAGTTTAATGCCATAGTTCACTGACCTAATGAGATACGGTGACAGTGAAATGTTTTGGACCACTGATTTAATAGTCTCAAATCTGCATACAATTTGTAATTGAACCATTCCTGTTGTGAAATTCTTTCCTCATGTGTCTGTAGGTTCACCCTGAGGGGAAATTTGTGGTGGATGTGGACAAAAACATTGACATTAACGATGTGAGTGTTACCATTTGATCAAGTTGCTCTGTGGTTGGTCCATGTTGTTGTGGTCTATAAAAATATGAACTGTTGTTGCAGGTGACCCCAAACTGCCGGGTAGCGCTGCGTAACGACAGCTACACGCTGCACAAGATCCTCCCCAACAAGGTGGACCCTCTGGTGTCGCTCATGATGGTGGAGAAGGTACTTTAAATTTCTGTGTGAGTGAAAGAGACAAAGGAAGGGGTGTTTTAACTCTACCCCTTAATGACAACATATGATGACCTCGTGTATATCCCATAATGACGCTTTGTCAGAATCTTGTCTTTAAACTTTTTTTTTCTTGTAAATATGTTCTAAGGGTGAACAGTATATGGGTCTGTCTCAGAAACTGGGTACTGTGGGGGTACCCCACTACATATACTTAGTCAATAAACTATATGGTTTTGAATGGTGATGTTGGTTTTAATTTGAAATAAAATGATGAAAGAAATAATAAAGAACACTAAATCTTTGATGTGAATACTCTATTCAGAATTTGGCAAAAAATTCTGCCAATTTATGGAAAAATGGCAGCTTGATCTGGGACATGATAAATGGTTGACTACATCACATTCCCTTAAAGTTGTAGTCCACTGAAAAGTCTACAGTTATCACTAATTGTATTTTTAAGTTGTAACTTTATACACCTAAGGATTGGTGCGCTCACAGGATAATCATAACCGTAATAAAACATCATGCAAAATATTTGATCACCATTGTAACTCCATTTTCCGCATACCCAAAACCAATACGATCGTGTGTTTTGATCT
>JAPEIY010000006.1:6887893-6898342 GCA_026122135.1 Cathorops aguadulce | reverse complement strand
CTCTTTCTTATTAGTGTTTGGAGGTTCTTTATACAGATATATATATATATATATATATATATATATAATGAGTCTAAGTAAATTAACTGTGAATCAAATTTTACTGTTTTGTTATTTGTAGACATTAAATGTAGTTATATAAATAATTATTGTAGAATGAAAGACCGTGGGGTTCCATCTTACCTGCTAAGACCCTGAGGGCTCAGATCCAGGAGCCAGAACCTCGAGTTCACGTTCATGATTGTGTGAAGGTGAGTTCTGGGTTTAGAGTGAGATGTTACTTTAGGAATTGTTCTGCACGTTTGTGTCATGATGTGCAATGTAAAAACTGCACAAAAGTTAATGATGTTAATCAGTTTTTGATGAAAGCCTGTATTTATTCCATGTTTAATATAACACAGTGATATACTCACCCTCTGTGTCTGTTTACACCCACACAGCCTGTCTATGTCTTTTCTAAATCTGCAACAAGAAGAGCAAAAATGATCATGTATTCTGTCTGAACAAAATATTTCTATATATTTGCATGCCTCAACAATACACACATACCTTTCTCTGTTCTCCATCCCTGTGTGATGAGGGGGAAAAATGTTTTAGAATAGAAACTGGTCATGTTAAGTGCATGCACAAGTACTAAACAGAGCCAGCTATAAAATGAGTGTAGTTTGAAATAAGTTGCATATTTATGTGGTAAATATTATTTTTATTCTTATAGGAATCTTGTATATTACTGCATGAAGAGTCTGAGTATCTAATAACTTATAATCAAATAATACATCTATAGTAAAGAGTTTTGGAAAGGGGTATATATCGAAAATGTACTGTTGTACACTTTTTGTTGTTGTTTTTTCACAAGAATTATTTTCATATTGATTTACTCTACTAACCCCATTTCAGAAAAAGTTGGGATATTTTCCAAAGTGCAGCACAAAACAAAAATCTATGATTTGTTTATTGTCAGAGATGAGGGTTACAGACAGATGTAAATGCAGGAAGATGTGTGTGGCAGCATGGGTGTGGCCTAGCATCAGTTTGTGAATGGAGGGTGGGGCCAGGGAAGGTGAGTGGCAAAGTCAATGCACTTGTTGTCGATTGAGGATAGAAAAGGAGGAAGAAAGCAGGGAGAAGGGATCTCCCCAAACCAGAACACAGCTGTGTGTATGCATGTCTCTGTGTGTATCTAAACGGACATTAAAGCTGAAAAGCAAAAGAAAAATAAAAGTGTGTGTGAATGTCATCTCTTGCCTGCCATGCTTCTGTACTCCACCCACATCAGGGACTTATTACAGTGGTGCCGAAACCCAGGAGTATGGAAGGGACCCACCACACAGAGTCCTTCCCATTTAAGGATCGCATCTATGCCCTTGCTACCACCCAGCAGAACCAGCATCAAGCGCTGACCACCCTCTGGAAGGAGCAAGAGCAACGCTTTGAAGCTTTGATGCTGGCCCAGCAGGAAGATATCCAGGCATTCCAGCATCTGCTTGTATTGGCAGGGGCCTCAACTGCCACCGCAGCAGACTCTCCCCACGTCACCCCCATGAAGACGGGCCCACATGATGATCCAGAAGCCTTTATCGCTCTCTTTGAGCAAGCGGCCGAGGTGTCGGGGTGGCTGCTTGAGCACCATGTGGTGCGCCTACTCCCACTCCTGACTGGTGAGGTGCAGCTCGCTGTGCAGCAGCTCCCCGCCGACAGACGGCTTGTATAGGTTGACCTAAAGAGAGCCATCCTGCAGCGTGTCGGACACTTCCCGGAACATCATCACTGGTGCTTCTGGACACTGACGTTGGAGGAGGCTGGCTGGCCATTCGCATTTGGCCAACAGCTTCGGGATGCCTGCTGGCGGTGGCTGAGGCCAGATGACCACAACGCCAATGGGATCATCAATCTAGTGACATTGGAACAGTTTATCGCTCAACTTCTGGAAAGAATGATGGAATGGGTTCACTGTCATTGCCCGGTGTTGCTGGAGTAAGCCATCGAGTTGGTGGAGGACCATCTGGCAGCGGTTCTGATGGCAGGCGGATGGGTCGCCTCTTCTTGTTTCCTCTCTCTCTTTCTCTCTCTCTGTCTCTCTTCCCTTCCCCGCCCCATTCTCCCACCATGGAAGCAGGGGCCAGCTCCTCCCCAGCCAGCCCGTCACACCCGTGGTGTCCTCCCATCTCCCTTTTCTGTGTCTATGTCTTCTCCTCCTCAGGTGAGTGATGTCCATAATGCCAGTGCAGAAGGAAAGCTTGGGCCAGTGTGCTGACACTGCAGGGAGCCAGTGCATCTCCAGAGTCAGTGCTCTGCAATGGAGGTTGGAGCTGTGGTCTGGATCCCTGATGTGCCAGAGACCACCCCTGATCGGGCTGGAGCATATCGTATACCAGTAAGTGTTCAAGGGGATATGTATCATGCATTGGTGGATTCTGGTTGTAATCAGACCTCCATCCACCAAAGTCTGGTGCAAGGTGAGGCACTGGGGAGAGCACAAACAGTGAAGGTTTTGTGTGTGCACAGTGATGTTCACAATTATCCTCCAATGCCTGTCCATATTCTTTTCCGGGGACAAAAGCATAGACTAAAGGTGGCAGTTAATCCATGTCTCACCCACCTGCTGATTTTGGGGGCTGCTTGGCTGGGGTTTAGAAACTTAATGGAACACATAGTAGGGGGTGGGTCCTGCAATGATACGTCATGGGGAAATCTCGGTGTGGCATTGGCTGGGGAAGCTGTCACAGAGTTCTCTACATCAGCACCATGTTAGGGCGATGTGAGGAGCAGCTCACCCCTCTTCCCTCTCTCGGGGATTCCCTTGAGAATTTCTCATTACAGCAGTCATGAGATGAGATTCTGCATCATGCATTTGACCAAGTGAGAGTAATCAATGGTCAAACTCTCCAGCCAAATGTGACACCCACCTTCCTGTATTTTGCTATTATTAAAGATAGACTGTATCTAGTAATCAGAGCTGAGAACAGCAGCCGACCAAGAAAAAAGGAAAAGTTACTACCAAGCCCAAAGGGGCCGATGGGGGGAGAGAGGGGGACACCCCCCTCTCGAACTGAGAGAATTTTGCATTTTCAGGGGCTGAAAGATGTATTTTCCTGGCATCTGGCATGGTGAATTTACCTCATTAGATACCCCCAAATCCTGTCAGTAATTCTGTCTGCTTAGTATGTACACAAGACTACATCAACATCAAACTTCTCTTGTGCATCCTCAACTTTAATCTCTGCAGTCTATCTAAACAACACTTGAGATGGAATTTAGTTCCCTATCACCCAGTAGCATACCATCTGGCTACATGTTTCAATCAAAATGGTATCCCGTTAATTAGTATGTAGAATACAAGACAGTCTTATTAGACTACATCAGCACCAGACTTCCTCTTGTGCCTCACCAACTTTCAGCTATGCAATCTATCTACAAGTCAACAACATTTGAGCTGGAATTTGGTTCCCTAGCACCCAGGAGTATACCATCTGGTTATATGTTTCAATTAAAATGGAATCCTGTCTGCTTAGAATAAACTATACCAGACTACATCAGTACCAAAAGGGGGAGAGTATTGTTCCCAAAATGTATGCAATGCATTCCCTTTCTCTACAATCATGTCTGCAAGAACCATAGTGTTAGCCAGACAGGTCAGGTTGTCTTTTGGACTCACTTGTCAGTAAACCCGCTGAGAGTGAGCAAACTACAAACATGGACAACCCAGACTACAACTCCCAGTGCACACAGCCCCCTCTATCTCCCACGTACTGAATCACAGCTGGCTCACATTTCCGCAATTACCTGTCCCTCCATATAAACCCCAGTCACATTCACACCATTGTGAAGTATAATCCTGAGTTTCCCAGTTCGTACCAAGCCTTGCATCTTTCTGACTGCTTTTCTGACTATTGACACTTGCTAGCTCTTCCTCGTTTTCTCGATCTTTGTCTTGTCCTCATTACACTGTTTGCTGATTGCCCGGCCTACGCTAGCCTACTGACTATGATTCCATTCCCTCGTTTTGGCTTGGTTTACTCTTTGAAAGCTGTCTTCTGCCACATATACATCTGTAAGTGCCTGCATCCTCACAGAATACTTCATGAGCACGGATGTGGTGGAGGATTCAAAACAGATGGCTCTCAACGCACAGGGGCGTTTGCTAGGAGAGCATCAACAGATGCTTGCTGATTTGAACACCAGAATGACACAGCTTGCAAATGTGGCCCTCCTAGCACACCCCGAGCCGCCTCCTCGTCTGGCATTGCAACTCCCTATGTCTGAGAAGTTTGCTGGAGACACCACTGCATGTAAAGGTTTTTTACTGCAATGCTCTTTGTATTTCACCACTATGGCAGATTTACCCAATGAGCACAAAATTACAAAGTTTCTGTCTCTTCTCCTGGGCAAAGCACTCCGCTGGGCTACTGCTGTCTGGAACAGGGGAGGAGAACAAACGAAATCCTACGAAGAGTTTATCTCCCTATTTAAGAGGGTGTTTGATCATGAACCAGAAGGGATCAAGGTTGGTGAATGTCTACTCACCAGTTTGCAGGGTACTCGAAGTGTTGTGGAGTATGCCCTGGACTTCAGGATGCTAGCAGCCCCCAGCGGATGGAATGACTCCGCCCTGAATGCGGTTTTTCATTAAAGTCTACGTCTCAAGATTATCAGCGAACTGGTGTGTAAGGATGAGAATCTCTTGCTGGATGCCCTCATTGACCTGTCAATTCAATTAGACCAGCTTTTAAAGCACCGGCCCTCTCTCCACAATGGCATCAAGCCTGCTCCAGCACCAGAGGACAACTCACCTATGGAGGTTTCACGCACAAGGTTAACCTGTGCAGAGCGTGCCAGATGATGCAGGGAGGGACTGTGCTTCTACTGTGGAAATTCAGATCACAGCATTCAGCATCGTCTAGTCTGACCTGCCCGGGGAGCTCCAGCAGATAAACCTGTCCAAGCTACAAGTTCAGTGAGAGAACTGAACTCTAAATCCTTATAAATTCCAGTGTTGCTTAAAGTGGCGTCCTCCACTCATGTCCTGTCTGCTTTCATTGACTCAGGAGCATAGGGGAACTTTATCAGTAAAACCCTTGTGCAGAAGCTCAACCTGCCAGTCACCCCTTTGTACAGTGCTCTTAGCATCAGGACAATTGATGGAGGACCCATAGGCGACAGACTGGTCACAGCACTAACTCAACCCATACAGATACAGATGGGAGCATTGCATAAGTAGCTCATCTCACTCTCCATCATGACAACCGTTCATCACAATATCATTTTTGGATATCCCTGGCTACAACTCCATGATCCTCTCATCTCTTGGTAAAACAAACAAATTCTCCAGTGGTCACCCACATGTTTTCAGAGCTGCCTTTCTTGTCCTCAATTCCAGGTGTCCTCCACTTCTGTAGAGAGTCCTCTACCTGACTCCATGGACAACATTCCTGAGTGCTACTGGGATCTTTTCAAAGCCTTCAGTAAGGGAAAGGCCTGTGGGTTACTGCCACGCCGGCTGTATGACTGTGCCATAGATCTACTGCTAGGTATGACTCTGCCCCAAGGTCACATTTATCCCCTATCCCAAAAGGAACACACTGCCATAGAGGAACACATTTAGGAGGCTCTCAAGCAGGGTTATATCCTCCTGTCAAAATCTCCTGCGTCTGCTGGCTTCTTCTTTGTGGAGAAATGAGGGGGCAGGCTGAGACCCTGCATTGATTACTGAGGACTTAATGAAGTCACAGTAAAGTACCTATATCCTCTCCCTCTGGTTCCAGCAGCTCTGGAGCAACTCCATTCCGCCAAGGTTTTTTCCAAGCTTGATCTACACAGCGCATATAACCTGATCCAGATTAAAACAGGGCAATGAATGGAAAACCGCCTTCAGCATGGCCACAGGTCACTTCAAATACTGGGTCATGCTGTATGGCCTTTCTTCAACACCCAGCGTGTTCCAAAGCTTCATCAATGATGTGCTGTGGGACATGCTGGGCACATATGTCATTGCCTACATTGATGACATTTTGATATATTCTTCAGACTTCCACAGTCACCAGAAGCATGTCAGAGCAGTTCTCAAGCATTTATTGGAAAAACACCTCTATGTAAAGGCAGAGAAATGTGAGTTCCATCGAAGCAAGATCTCTTTCCTGGGCTACATAATCAGTGTGGAAGGAGTAAGCATGGACTCAACCAAAGTCTCAGCAGTGACCTCCTGGCCAACCCCCAAGTCAGTCAAGGATCTTCAGAGATTCCTAGGCTTTGCAAACTTGTATCGCCGTTTCATTAGGAACTTCAGCACCTTGGCCGCTCCTTTAACCACGTTACTGAAGAAGGGTCCCAAGTGTCTTCAGTGGAATCTGATGGCAGAGGAGGCCTTCAACTAGCTAAAGCTAGCTTTCACTTCAGCCCCGATACTCCAGCACCCTGACTCTACAAAACCATTCATCGTGGAGGTAGATGCCTCAAAAATGGGAGTAGGAGCCATGTTGTATCAGCGGTTTGGTGAAAAACCTAAGCTACACCTGGTGGGCTTCTTCTTAAAGAAACTGACATCTGCCAAAATAAACTATGACATGGGAAATCACAAGCTGCTGGCCATCAAATTAGCCCTTGAAGAATGACAACATTGGTTGGAGGATGCTTCTCACCTGTTTGTTATCCTCACCGACCATAAAAACTTAGAATATCTCAAGAAGGCCAAAAGGTTGAATCCACATCAGGCCAGGTGGGCATTATTCTTCACCTGATTTGATTTCTCCATCTCCTTCCATCCAGGATCCAAGAATGCCAAGGTGGACACTTTCTCCTGGGCATTCGAGCCATCCCACACATACACAGGATCACAGCCCTTCATTCCATAACAGTGCTTTGTGTAATCCATCATGTGAGATCTAGGCAATGAAATCTGCCCGTCTCAACCATGAACTCTGCCAAGTCACCTCCCACCTGGTCTTCTCTATGTGCCAGTGCATCTATGCAGTAGACTCATCACTTGAGCACATGCATCTCCCACCACAAGTCACCCGAATAGTCAATGCACCCACCAGATGTTGAGAAATAGGTAATGGTGGGAAGATATGCTCTCAGAAATAAACCGGTTCATCTCTCCCTGTTTTGACTGTGCTCAGGCCAAGGTTCCGCGATCTCCTCCCGCTGGCAAACTATGTCCGGTAACTATCCCACAACAACCTTGGTCACACCTTGCGATCAATTTCAACACAGAGCTCTCTTCCTCACATAATAATACCACCATCATTGTAACCATCGATCAATTCTCGAAAGCCTTGAAACTCATTCCTCTGCCTGGTATCCCCACGGCCGCTCAGATGGCAGAGTTATTATTTCAGCAGGTCTTCAGGTATTACGGCATTCCAGAAGATATTGTCAGTGACAGAGGACCTCAATTAATTTCCAAGTTCTGGTCAAGCTTTATGTAAAGGTTGGGAATATCCATGAGCCTCACCTCCAGCTATCACCCTCAGTCCAATGGACAAGTGGAAAGAGCGAACCAAGAAATCAGCTGCTTCCTAAGGATCTATTGTATGTGCAACCAGGGGGACCAGGCACATTTCCTGCCTTGGGCCGAGCTTGCACAAAACTCGCTAAAACATTCTGCCACCCAACTTACACCATTTCAGTGCGTGTTTGGCTACCAACCACCCTTGTTCCCCTAGGACAATGCACCTAGCCAGGTACTGGCCATTGATGACTGGTTCAAGCACAGTCAAGGTATTTGGGAGGAGGTTCATCAGCAGCTAGAAGCCATCTGCGCCAAGTACAAGACATATGCCAACAGGCATAGAGGGGAGACTCCTACCTTCCTTCCTGGTGACAGAGTATGGGTGACCACCAAAAATCTACAAGAGACCAACACCTGTAAAAAAACTCCAGCCATGTTACATCTGGCCATTCAAAGTTCTCTGCCATATCAGAGACTTCTCTTACCGCCTGGAACTTCCCCCTCACAGCTGAGTGTCTCCCACATTTAATGTATCGAAACTCAAACCTGCCATCTCAGGGCCCCTTTCCAGCAATACACCAACCAAAGAACACCCTTCATTGAATCTAGAAGGAGAACCCATCTACCAGGTCAACAAGATCCTCGACTCAAGACAAAGAGGAGGCCAAATCGAGTACCTGGTAGTTTGGGAGGGGTACAGGACTGAGGAACAAAGTTGGGTCAAGTCTAAGGACATCCTTGACCCCCTTCTGAAGCAGGAATTCCATGCCCAGCACCCCAGCAAGCCAACTCCCAGAGGTAAAGGGCAGCTCCTAAAGAGTGCAGCTCCCTGAGGTAGCTCCTCGAGGGGGCTCTGTCAGTAAACCTGCTGAGAGTGAGCAAACTACAAACATGGGCAAGCTAGACTACAACTCCCAGTACACACAGTGCCCTCTATCTCCCGCCTACTGAATCACAGCTGGCTTGCATTTCTGCAATTACCTGTACCTCTATATAAACCCCAGTCACATTCACACCATTGCGAAGTATCGTCCTGAATTTCCCAGTTCGTAACAAGCCTTGTATCTTTCTGACTATTGACCCTCACTGGCTCTTCCTCTTTTTCTAGCTCTTTGTCTTGTCCTCATTACGCTGTTTGCTGATCGCCCAACCCACGCTAGCCTACTGACTACGATTCCAGTCCCTTGTTTTGGCTTGGTTTATTCTTCGAAAGCTGTCTTCCACTGCACATAGATCTGTAAGTGCCTGCATCATCACATCACTCAGTTTCCTATTTTTAAAATATAAAATACTCAATTCGGATGGCCAGCTAAAGCCTCATATGGACACCCTGTTTTTAATTTCTGGCTAACACTAAGTCAAGAACTACCTAACACAGTCTAAATGTGCAATGTATGCAAACAGCAGCTTTATATAATTTATGCTAATATGCAAATATAATGGTACAACTACTACAGCAAGCTTTAAGTCCCATTTTTGGTCATTACACATTATTCATATCCAGCTAGGAATGTCATCTATTTGAGCCCTCATTTTAAAGCTAATTTTGTGAACAAGAGTTCTGAGAACGTTAAAAGAGGTTTTGTAGAGGATTTGTTGCTACATCTACAACCAAGCTTCTTAAGGCAATGGGAGTGAGAGGACAAGCTTTCCAACAAGCTATCAAGTCATTGTCAGGAGCTGCTGAATGGAGCAGCAACTGGCTATGGATGAAGAGAAAGGACTGCAACTGGGCTGTAAGATGACCACCGAGGGGTAAAAGCAGAGGGGGGCACATCTGGGACGCCAGATGTTGCCATTGATCCCTTTGGAGGTGTTGTGGGCCTTTCAACGAAACACCAATGAAGGAGGGTGCCCACCTGAAGACCCCTGTGAAGCGTTTACCCCTCAAGCCCTTACCCTTCACCAAGTGCTGATTAGTTAAGGGATTGTACTATCTAGTCCTATAAGCTCAACTGGTGTACTTCTAAATTTCATGAATAATTTTGTGTACCCATGAACCAGCACAGGCATGGCCTGGTAGAACCATGCCTCAGGACATTATTTGCCGAGGCATGAGCTCCACTCCTCGCCGTGCACTTTAATATGAGCTATGGCTATGGCTGGAATTTAAAAATTCATAACTTGGCCAACAGAGGTTCCAGTGAAGCCAAATTTCACATTCACCTCTCTCCACATAAGCCCCTATGAACCAGCATGGGAATGACCCAGTAGGACCGCACCTTGGGATGTTTTTCATCACCATGTGAGCTCTGCTCCTCACCATGCACTTTAATGTGAGCCATGGCTCCAGGCGGACTTTAAAAATTCATAACTCGCTCAGGGAAGCTCACAGTTGGCCAACTTTTTGCATCACATTTCTGTGCGATACACTGGGGAAATTGATTAGCAATTCTTCAAAATTGGGTCGCATTTTGCAATGTGATGCCAGTTATCTTGAAAGCATGCTTTTCATCGATGCTGTCAAATAAGTTTAGAAAGAGTGGATTTTACTCACTTATAAGCATCATCCCAGTCTTCACAAATATGGCTGGGGAAATTCCAACTTCGTTGTATGCATACTGTGATTGGTTGATTCAAGCGGAAGTGATGGAGACAGCCGATCAAAATGAGCCTTACGAAATCATTTGCTGTGATTTCCGTAAACAAACATGAATCTCTGGTCACAGCTGGTGAGCTTGCCTGATGTACGAGAGGTCCTGCCAACCCCCCCCATGCAAAAAGAAATTCTCACCGGATTTGCATTGATCTCAAGAATGACCTGTTTGGATGTCAAGTCCATAGAAATCCATGAATCTGTGTAAAATTCTCACCTCTGAGTAATGCAGGGCACTCAAACTGGTGAGCAGTTAACACAGTTGTTAATACCTAAGAGCCATAGGGAACTCGTATTCTGTGCAACTCACTTCTTTAATCCCATGTTGAAAAGACATGCAGATTAAGTACAATGGGGCCACTGTAATTGACGCAAGCTGTAGTGGTTTCCCAGCCATAATGTGTGT
>JAPEIY010000006.1:6699550-6714772 GCA_026122135.1 Cathorops aguadulce | reverse complement strand
CAAAGGCTATCATGTTCTTTGCCTGACGGTTAAGGTGAGTGTCATGAGGAGTTGTTCCAAATATGGCCGTAATGGCCGAAGGTTCTACAGGTATTCGTAAAACATCTGAAAATGTTTTAAATACCGACTGCCAGAAATTATCTAATTTTGAACAAAACCAGAACATATATGAGAGGGTGGCTGGCATTTGCCTGCATCGATCACAAATGGGGTCAACATTAGGTGTGAGTTTTGCTAGTCTCACTTTAGACCAATGGAGGCGATGTACAACCTTGAACTGGATAACTGTATGTCGTAGGCAGATTGAGGAAGAATGTATTCTACCTAAGGCTCTTTCCCAGATGTCCTCAGGAAGTTCACACCCCAAGTCAGCCTCCCATTGAGTTTTTAATGCTGTCAAAGGCTCCAAATTATGAGTTTAGTAGGGAGTTTATGCTCCCAATAACCCCTTTGGAGCCTGATTTAAACTTCAAAATGTGATTTAGGAGGGAGTTGGGTGGCTGGGATGGGAAGTGAGTAAGTGTTTTTGATATAAAATTACGGAGCTGCAAAAATCTAAAAAACAGAGTTTGGGATGTTGAATTTAACCTTTAACTGATCAAAGGATGCAAAGATATTATCTATGAATAGATTTTCTATTGTGACAACTCCTCTATTCGCCCATTCATAAAAAGCACCGTCTATAACTGATGGCGTGAACTGGTGGTTTTTTATTATAGGGGCACAAGTGGGCAAATCCCTAAGAGAAAATGCTTGTCTGAATTGTGTCAGAATTTTAAAAGAGTGCTTCACAATCGGATTCGAAGTGTATTTAGATATTGATTCCAGGAGAGGGAGTTTTGAGCATAGAAGTGAATGTAAAGAAGTATGAAGACACGAGGAGATTTCCATTCGTAACCACTCAGGGTTAGTGGCAGATGGAGGATCTTTCCAAAACAGCATAGTCCTTATATTAGCTGCCCAATAGTAAAACTGGAAGTTAGGGAGGGATAATCCTCCATGCCAGCGATGTTGTTGTAAGATTATTTTCTGTATTCCATATAAATCCTGACACCAAATTGTTCACTGACATAAAAAAAGATTTGGATAGATATAGGGGGATGCACTGAAATACATACAGAAATTTGGGCAAAACATTCATTTTAATTACGTTAATTCTGCCTCCCAGTGATAGGGGGAGAAAATTCCAGCGTTCCAAATCTTGCTTAAGGTGGGTTAATAGCGGTGAAAAATTAGTTTTGAATATGTCTTTAAAGTCATGCGTTATCCAGATTCCTAGATATTTGAACTTTTGTAAACTGACTTTAAGTGGGAACAAACAAGTCAATTTGCTTTGCTGCTGAATTCACTGGCATAATTTCACACTTTTGTAGGTTGATTTTGTATCCTGATATTTTGCTGAATTCTTCAAGAAGATTCAGGGTAATAGGTAGACTAGTCAAAGGTTGAGACAAATATAGAAGCGTATCGTCAGCATACAAGACACCTTATTATCCGAGTTATATCTCTGTATTCCCTTTATATTGTTAGCACCATGGCTAAGGCTAGTGGCTCGATCGCGATGGCGAACAGGAGGGCTGACAGGGGACAACACAGGGGTGCCGCGGAGGAGAGGGAAATAAGAAGAGAGGTTATTGTTTGTACGGACGGCTGCTAGTGGAGAAGAATACAGAATTTTAATCCAGGAGATAAATTTTTCACCAAAGCCAAATTGTTTGAGAGTATAGAAAAGGTAATCCCACTCCACCCAGTCAAACGCCTTCTCGGCATCAAGTGATAGCAATATTTCTGGAATGTCGGGTGGAGTGGGACCATAAAGAATATTAAATAGGCGTCTAATGTTAAAGAAGGAATAGCGACCTTTAATGGCGACCAGTTTGATCGTCGGCTACAATTGAGGGCAACACTGTCTCTAAGCGGCAGGCCAGGATTTTGGAAAGAATTTTACTATCTACGTTTAAAAGTGAGATGGGACGGTATGAGCCACAATCTAGAAGGTTTCTATCTTTTTTCGGAATAAGGGAGATGACCGCTTGTCGCATTGTTAGAGGAAGGGAGCCAGTGGTATATGACTCCTCGAATACAGAGAGCATGATGGGAGAGAGTTGGTCTGCAAATTTTTGAAAGAATTCGCTTGGAAACCCATCGGGTCCTGGGGATTTTCCAGTTTGCATGAGCCTAATTGCTTTAATAAGTTCCTCTACAGAAAGTGATTTGTCTAGCTCAGATACAATTTTGTCATTAATTGTAGGAACCTTTATTTTCCTGAAAAATGAGTCAAACAAAGCGTGGTCACCAAGGGATTCACTATCATACAGCTTCGAATAAAATTTGTGGAAACACAAATTAATCTCAGAATGGTCTATATGTTTGATGCCAGATTCATCATTTATCTCAGCTATAGTCCTATCCACAGTTTTCTGGTGGAGTTGATGGGCAAGAATTTTCCCTGTCTTTTCACCACTTTCGTATATTTTACTCTGTGATTTATTTATTAGGTTTTCAATGTGTCTTGTTGATAGTAGGTTGAACTCTGTTTGAAGAGTTAGTCGTAGTTTAAATAAATCATTGGATAGGGTAACAGCAAGGGTAGCATCTAATTTGAGAATATCATTTGTTAACTGTTCAAGTTTCATATTGTGACGTTTCCTTTGTTGTGCGCTATACGATATTATTTGGCCCCTCAGGTACGCCTTCATGGATTCCCACACCGTTAAAGAGGACATTCCTGGAGTCTGGTTATGTTCCAGGAAGAAGGTTATTTCAGAGGAGATAAAATTAATGAAGTCTTCATCTGAAAGTAGGAAAGTGTTAAGATGCCAGGAGTGATAATTGGCATTGGAGATTGGTATACTGTACATAGAGTCATCAACAGGGGGGCGTGATCTGAGATAACTATGGCTTGATATTCACATTTTTTAATTAGTGAGAGAAGTTTTTTATCCAAAAACAAATAATCTATGCGTGAGTATGTTTTGTGGACCGGAGAAAAGAAGGAGTAGCTTCTAGCTGTAGGATTTTGAAAGCGCCACGCATCGACTACACCATACGTATGAAGAAAAAGCTGCAGTTGAGAAGCTGCACTGGATTTAGACGCAGTCTTAGATGAACTATGGTCCAGAGTAGGTGATAGCGTGCAATCCATGTCTCCTCCAAGGATAAGATAATGCGTATCCATATTGGGGATATGCGCAAAGAAATTTATAAAGAAAGAATTGTCATCCCAATGTGGTGCATATACATTGGCCAGGACAACTGGTGTGTTGTACAGTCTGCCTACTACAATTATGTAGTGGCCTGAGGAGTCTGTTTCAACCTTTGACATAACAAACGGGATGTTCTTATTAATAAGGATGGCCACACCTCTAGATTTAGAATGAAAATTAGAGTGATATGATTGTCCGATCCATCCTCCCCTGAGTCGAAAATGATCAAAGGTTCGGAGGTGTGTCTCCTGAAGAAAGACAATTCCTGCCTTTAACTTACTCAAATGGGTTAATACTTTTTTTTTTATTTGGTGGGATGGTTCAAGGACTTTACATTCCAACTTACAAACGTCACATCACAATCAGCTGATCGGTTATACGAACCTGTGTTGATTGTAGCCATATTCAAGACAGAGAAAAATAGGTAGTCTGTTTAAACTGCCTACATTTATAAAGTATTGAAAAGGACCTTAAAGTAAAGTATTGAAAAGGACCTTAAAAAAACATTAACATTAGCAGTTTTAACATGAAAACAACATTAACATTAGCAGTTTTAACATGAAGTCAGTTTTGTTGATGTTATAACTCTTCATTGATAGAAACTTGAGTGCAAAACTGTTCATGACAACTGCATTCCTAAAGTTAGCAAGTCAACTGTAGACCTCAGCCACAAAAGCATTACTGTAAGTGTTCTGACCTTCAGGCATTTACGTTTCATTTCATGCATTTATTTTAGCGCACCATTATTTCAGGTAGACTTTTATTTTGATTTTTTTTTCTGCTAAAACCAGAAGTAGACGATAGTATGGTAAATTTGACGAACAATGCAGATGTTCATTCATTCAAAGTAAAGGCTTCTCATTGTTGATTCCCCAGAAGAAGCATCGCTTGTATGTATTACATATCTGTTGTAATTAAATAATTCATGTTGATTTTATACTGTAAAAAAACGAAGTTAAAAGGCAGAATGCTAGCTACTCACTGTGGTCTCTCATCATCAGTCAGTTAGCTTGTCAGGTAGTTGTATAGTTCATGTTATGTGTATGGAAACTAGGATGGTAACTAGTTAAGCTATGCTGTTGTTTTTTTCCTAGTTTCACTCTCTTACTCTAGACTCTGTGTCTATCACCTATTGGATCCAGTTCAATGTTAAGAGTGAAAATAAATCATCAAACCAGGATTCAGGCATTCTTCTCATTCATGGATTTAAGAGAGTTTAGCTGACTGTATAGTTGGAGTTGCCACACTTCAGCGAGGACAGTACAATAAGTACTATAATTATTGCACAGGGAGAGTCCGGGTATTGCACATTATAAGTATTGCACAGAGACAATCGGACGATTGTCATTAAAGTTTTACTCACCCTTGTACAGACTTTAGTCATCTCGGACGATCGGACATGAGGTTTTTCAAGCATTGTATATGGACAAGATGCTTAAAAGAGTATTATAAAATAAAAATAAAAAAGTGGTGTGTGTTACCTCCTCCAGTGGAATTTCTTTATCCTGATTTGTGTCCATAGCCTCAAAAATCTCCTTGGGCGTCTCATCCAGCCAAACAAACAGATAACCTTCAGGAACACCTTTCTGTAAGGAGACGAGCTCGAGCTCAAAACGCAGCACGGCACTGCCTGGAACAGTCCCCGCTGAGAGAGAGAGAGAGAGAGAGAGAGAGAGAGAATGTTAACGATGGTGTGTCTGTCAGAGACATTTGCCTGGACATTACAGTTGTGATGATACAGCAAAGTGTCAGTGAATTGTGATATACTGATTAATGTTTCAGCTGTAATTATGGGGGAAGCCATGGCCTAATGGTTAGAGAAGCAGCTTTGGGACCAAAAGGTCACCGGTTTGATTCCCTGGACCAGTAGGAATGGCCGAAGTACCCCTGAGCAAAGCACCTAACTGCTCCCCAGTATGTTGCTCTGGATAAGAGTATCTGCTAAATGCCATTAATTTGATGTAATTATGACACCACAACAAACATGAATCATGTTATTAAATCTTCTTTGACATTGTCTATGGTGTGTATATTCACGTGTCTGTCTCTCTCTCTCGTGTCTCACCTACCTCCTCTCTCGCCATGTCCCAGGTGTGGAGGGATGATGATGACCCTTCTCTCACCCACACACATCCCTCTCAGACCTTCATCCAGACCATCGATTACTTTAGTTCCACCTAACAGCACATCCTGAGGAACACTGTAATCACTCCTGCTCCAAACAAACACACACACACGCTCCATCACACTGGTTTGTCAGAATACATGGCTGATGTTTCATATCTGTGGCAAAATGACTGGGTGTGTGTTCATTGTTGAACTGATTCATAAACAGTTAAAATGATTCTCTTACAGTTTGGCAAGTGATGAACAATCTCAAAATTTAAATTCAGAAAATAAAACTTGTAACTGCTTAATGTATAACAGTGTTGAGAGCACAAGCTCAAAACAGCCTCCAAATATGGCCACCACAAACTACAATTCCCAACAACCACAGCACCCTCTGTCTCCAGCTTAATTACACCTGTCACCAATTTCCTCCGTAATCAGCTTCCCTATTTAAACACCACTCTCACTCCCAGTCAGCGCGAAGTATTGTTCAGTGTTTATCGCATGGTGTTACCAAGCAATTTACTTTCTGCCTACCTTTTTGCTATTGATCTTTTGTTTACCTTTTTCCCCAACCTTGTCTCCTAGTCTCGCCTTCGTTATTCTGTTTGCCGATCGACCAACTTCCGCCTGTTTCTCTGACCTCGATTCTCGTCTACTGATTTGGATTTGTCTACAGTTTGCTTCTCCTGCTCTCCCCTGTGCCTGCATCTGTAAGTGCCTGCACCCCGACAGGATACTTCACCATCAATGGATGCAGCAGAGGAGGTGAAGCAGTCTGCTCTGAACGCTCAAGGGCATCTCTTAGGAGAACACCAGCAGATGCTTGGCAACCAGAATGGCACAGCTTGCTGCTGTGATATCACAGGCCCTCCTAACATGCCCCGAGTCCTCCACGAGCTCCAAAAAGCTTCTCCTGCTACTCAAGAAATACGCCGGCGATGCTGCCAGTTGTAAGGGATTTCTTCTCCAATGATCCCTGTATTTCTCATCTCTCACCGGCATTTCTGAGGAACAGAAAATCGCCAAGTTTCTCACACTGCTAACTGGAAAAGCTCTGCAATGGGCTAGTGCTGTTTGAGAGCGTGGAGGGAAGCACACAACATCTTACGATCATTTCCTGAAATTATTTAAACAAGTCTTCGATCATGAACCAGAGGGCATTGAAGTTGGAGAAAGTTTGTTGACCATCAAGCAGGGTAAGAGAAGAGTAAGGTAAGAGAATATGCTCTGGACTTCCAAACCCTCACTGCAGGCAGTGATTGGAATGAGCCAGCTCTAAAGGTGGTTTTTCACCAAGGTCTACACCCGGAAGTATTGAGTTAGCTAGTTTGTTGAGACAAACACTTTAACTCTGGATTCTCTCCATGATCTAGCCATCCATCTCGACCATTTTAATCAACAGTAGACCTTCTTTTCAAAATGCTGCCACGCTAACTCCTACCACCAACACGCCCACGCCTATGGATGTGTCTCAGGTTCATTTAAACTGCTCAGAGAGAGAAAGAAGAAAATGTGAGGGTTTATGTTTCTACTGCGGTGATCCCAATCATCTTATTTCCAAGTGCCCTGTTCATCCACCTCGCACCAGTTCCACTGAAACCTCATCCAGCCCAGTGAGTTCCCTGTTACCCATAAAACAGTCTTTTAAAATGCCAGTCTTATTGAAGCAACCACCTTCGACACGTGTTCTCTGCATTTACTGACTCAGGGCAGAAGGGAATTTCATTGACATTTCAATCATCCAGAAGTTTAGCCTGTCCACAAACACACTGCAGAGACCATTCAGCCTTAAGACCATCAACGAGCCCTCCATTCTTAACTAATTTCGCTACTGTTCACATCCAAAGCACACCACAACATTATTCTGGGCTATCCATGGCTTCAACTACATGACCCGTTAATTTCCTGGCAGCATAAGGACATTCGTCAGTGGTCACCAACCTGTTTCCAAAATTGCCTGCTTTGTCCCCCATTGACCCCATCTTCCACATCTGTGGAGAGTCCCCAGCCTGATTTGCTCGACAGAGTTCCTGAATGTTACATGGACTTAAAGGAAGTCTTTAGTAAGGGTAAGGTTTGTGGCCTACCTCCTCACCACACATATGACTGTGCAATTGGTCTCCTCCCAGGTACCACTCTACCACGCAACTGCATCTATCCACTTTCCCAGACCAAGCAAGTCACCATGAAAGAGTATGTACAGGAAGCTTTGAACCAAAGGTACAGCTGACCTTCCACCTCACTTGCATCGGCTGGCTTCTTTGTGGAGAAGGGAGGAGGTCTTTGATCGTGTATTGACTATAGGAGCCTCAACCAAATCATAGTGAAATACCCCTATCCTCTTCCACTGGTACCCTCAGCCCTTGAACAACTACATGCCGTGAATATCTTTCTCCAAACTAGACTTGCGGTATGTAGTGCCTATAATCTGATCAGAATCAGAGAAGGGGATGAGTGGAAGATGGCCTTTAGTGCCACTGCCAGCCATTTTGAGTACCAGGTAATGCCTTATGCCCTTTCTTCAGCACCCAGTATTTTCCAGTGTCTGATAAATGATGTGCTCAGAGACATGTTGGGGAGATATGTCATCGCCTACATAGACGACATCCTGATCTACTCCCCAGACAAAGAAAGCCATCTTAGACATGTCAGATCAGTATGCTCCCAGTTTCTTAAAAATCACCTGCATGTCAAAGCCGAGAAGTGAGTTTCACATACATCAGAGTTCCTTTTTGGGGTATATTATCAGTGCTGAAGGAGTCAGTATGGACCAGTCAAAGGTATCAACTGTCACGTCTTGGCCCATTCCTGCCTCTGTCAAGGAACTGCAGCATTTTCAGGGCTTCGTCAATTTCTACCATTTGCTTCATTAGGGGCTTTAGCACCATTGCAGTGCCACTGACCTCCCTCCTAAAGAACAGACCTTGGCACCTCCAGTGGAATCTAGCAGCTGAGGAAGCCTTCAAAAAACTCAAGGCCACTTTTACCACGGCCCCCATACTTCAGCATCCTGAACCCACTAAACCATTTGTAGTAGAAGTAGATGCATCTGAGACTGGAGTAGGAAGCATGTGGGGAGAAGCCCAAATTGCACCTAGTGGCTTTCTTTTCAAAGAAGCTCACACCCACAGAGAGGAATTATGACATCGGCAACAGAGAACTACTAGCGATCAAGTTAGCCCTAGAAGAATGGAGACATTGGCTTGAGGGAGCCATGCACCCCTTTGTGTTATCTTAACTGATCACAAGAACCTTGAATATCTCAAGAAGGCTCAACCCATGTCAAGTCAGATGGGCACTGTTCTTTACATGTTTCAATTTCATGATCTCTTTCCGCCCTGGCACCAAGAACACCAAAGCAGCTGCACTGTCCGGAATTCACAGCTCCTCTCTACACAACTCAGAACCACACCCCATCCTAGCACCTGAATGTTTTTGTTCAGGCCATCACATGGGATTTGGACAAAGAAATTAAAGAATCACAACCTCAGACACTTCCAGACCCCCCCCAGGCTCATTACTTGGGCTCATACATCTTCCACCACAGGCCACCCCAGCAGCCACAGTACACACTAACTGCTGAGGAATAAGTACTGGTGGGAGGACATGGTGACCTGAGATCAACCACTTTGTTTCCTCATGTTCAGAATGTGCTCAACCCAAGGTACCACGAACCCCACCCGCCAGAAAATTATGCCCCGTCCCTGTACCTCAAAGACCCTGGTCTCACCTGGCCATTGATTTCATCACTGATCTACCTCCTTCCCAAGGCAACAAAACCATCCTGGTCATCACTGACAGGTTTTCCAAAGCCCTCGGACTCATCCGGTTACCTGGTCTACCTACAGCCTTTCAAACCACCGAACTACTCTTCCAACATGTTTTCAGATATTTTGGCATTCCTGAGGACGCTGTCAGTGACCATGGGCCTTAGTTCATCTCCCATCTCTGGTCTTGCTTTATGGAGAGATTGTGAATTTCAGTGAGTCTCACCTCCGGCTATCACCTGCAATCCAACGACCAAGTCGAACGAGCCAACCAGGAAGTAGGATGCTTCCTAAGGATCTTCTGTATGCGGAACCAGGGGCACAATACCTTTCATGGGCTGAGTATGCACAGAATTCGCTCAAGCACTCTGCAACTCAACTAACCCCATTTCAGTGCATACTCGACTACCAACCCCCCCCCCATTCCCATGGGATAATGCACCCGTCCAAGTAGTCAACAACTGGTTCATATGGAGCTAACAGGTACACTGCAAAAAATTATCTCAGCAAGTGAAAATATCTTAAATAGTTGAAACAATCTAGCATTTCTTTTATACAAGACACCAATTCTGAGATTATTAAACTTATTTCTAGATTCCAACCAAGTTATTCTAAGACGTATTATCAAGTAAAAATATGTCCATGCAGCAAGATAATTTCACTAGTATTAAGTAATTTTCTCCTAAAATTCAGTTTTCAATTTTTTGCAGTGTACTGGGAGGAGGTTCACCAAAGAACTGAAGTAGTCAACTCCAAGTACAAACAATACACTGACAAACACAGGAGCAAGAACCCAGAATACTCTCCAGGAGATCGGATATGGGTCTCCACAAGGGATCTGAAGGAGCTCAACACATGCAAGAAACTTCAGGCACACTATATTGCTTTTAACTTATAAAGCTCTTCGTGGTTTCGCCCCTTCCTATCTGTGAGCTAATTAATTTGTACTGTCCCTCCTGCTCCCTCAGATCTTCTGTCTGTGGACTTCTGACTGTTCCACGTTTTAAACTGGCATCTATGGGTGGCAGATCATTCAGTGTTGCTGCTCCTAAACTTTGGAACTCATTACCACAATCGCTTCATGACTGTTCCACTCTCTCTTCCTTCAAAGCAAACTTGAAAACTTTTCTCTTTACCTCACACTACTCTTCCTAGATTGTTTTTTTTTTTTTGTAACTCCTGTGTAAAGCGTCCTTGGGTTTGTGAAAGGTGGTATATAAATTGAAATTATTATTATTATTATTATTATTATTATTATTATTAAGTAGACAATAATAAATAATCAGGTGTATTTTCTGGTGCACGCTTAGCGTGCACTATAACTCAAGATAATAGTAACGGCATTTCACCCCTGGCAATGGTCGATCTTTATTGGTTGAAGTAGGTCACACCTTAATCCTCTTTAAAATCCAATCATTCCCATGGGAAGAATAGGGACTGTACGGGTCTAGGGAAGGTCTGGGACAGGTTGCGTGGAGTGAGGCTTGAGTGCAAAAGAGTGAAGCTAGATCACACGGATCAAGTGAGTGTTGAGGATGGGCCGAGCAGCATAACCATGTGCACAATCAGTCCTTGTTCAAGAAGACTGAGCATCGCTCATCCACATTCTAGCCTCGATTGTCTCTCGACCAATGCATCCTTTCCTCAACCTTGTTCGCTCTTTCAACGCTCTCTGTGTGACTTTAAGGTCAAGGCTCAGTTTTTTGACATGTCAAAAAAATGAGCTACGATCTCTTTGTCGGGGAGACCATCCCTCGATTACATGCAACCATGGAAGACCAAGGCATGACCAACCTTCAGTCAACTGTTTCCTGCGTATGACCTGCGGCGACCAAGCCATGCTCTGAGATCGCAGCTCACTCTTCCGGGAAGATTTCTCAGTGAAATGGGCCCCTTACATGATCTACACTGACCACAAAAACCTCAAATACCTCAAATCTGACAAGAGATCGAACTCCTGTCATGCTCACTGGGCATTGTTTTTTGCGAGGTTTGCCTTCACCCTTTCTTACCACCCAGGATTCAAGAACACCAAAGCTGCTTCACTTTCCTATCTGTATCCAGCCTCACCTAGTAAACCCTCAGATGAGAGCATTCTGCCTGAATATTGCTTCATCAGTGCTCTCACTTGGAGCATTGATAAGGAGATTGACAATTCTTCAGCAAGAATAATTACTTCACAGTGCCCAGTGGAGAAAACATCTGTGCCACCTGCTCTCAGAGACAAGCTGATCATGTGGGCTCACACCTCCCCAGCCATGGGACATTCTGGCACTCACAAAACCCATCAACTCCTACAAAGCAAATAGTGGGGGCCCTACATGCTTCAAGACATGAATAGATTTGTGTCCTCCTGCTCTACATGCACCCAGGCCAAAGTAACTCATACCCTGCCAGCAAGTAAACTCCACCCTCTACTTGTATCACAGTGGCCTTAGTCACACATTGCCATTGATTTCATTATGGTTTATTTGGTTTATGGTTTATTTTTTATAGTTATTATTGCTTATCCAAGTCACTACACTTCATACCCCTCCCCAGTATGCCAGCTGCCTTTGAAACCAGTGAGCAAATGTTTAATTATGTATTCAGATATTTTGGCATCCCAGAGGACTGGGCAGCTCAGTTCAGATCTTGAGTTTGGGGATTTTTCCTGGAGAAGCTGGGCATCTCAGTGAGCCTGACATCAGGATACCACCCAAAGGCTAGTGAATTGGAGAGAAGAATCTAAGTGATTGGGTGCTTCCTGTGTACTTTCTGTGCTGATAACCAGGAGGACTGGGCACAGTTTTTTTTTTTTCCTAGGGGCAGAGTATGTTCAGAATTCCCTCAAGCATGCTTCCACCAAGCTCACACCTTTCCAGTGCATCCAGGGGTATCAACCACCTCTGTTCCCCTGTAGTGCCAACCACACAGAATTACTAATAGTTGCCAGCTGGTTTTGAAGAAGCAAACATTTGTGGGAACAGGCACATCAACACTCTGCCCAGGTAAATAAAGTCCTCTGAGCACTCTGCCCAGTTAAATAAAGAGTTTGTAATTGAGGCCATGGGGAAACACCCAGCTATTAACCAGGAGACTGGGTATGGCTCTCCACTTGAGACATACAAGCCACTAAGGGATGCAGAATGTTGGCACATCATTATCTTAGCCTTCAATGCATGAAGGAGGTAGCATACAAGCTGGACTTACCACACCACAGCTGTCTCCTTTAATGTTTCCCACATGAAATTAGTCACTCCAGGTCCCCTTGCAGAAGGCATTTCCCAGTCCACTCCTCCATCAGCCTTTGATTTCGAAGGTGAACCAGCATACACTCAAAGAAATTCTTGATTCACAATGCAGAAGAGCAAGCTTCAGTTACCTCAACAAGGTGGGAGAACTATGGACTAGAAAGTAGATGCTGGGTCTCAGCCCCTTACTCTGCCAAGCTTTTCATGCACCCCACCCAAATCACCCAGGTCCACAGCCTAAGGGGAGGCCTAGAAGAAACCTCACTTCCAGAGACAGTGCTGCAGATGAAGGTCCTGTCATGTCAACCCTGGAATCAACATCAAATTACTATTCCCAGAGTACAGCATGGCCTCCAAGACTGCTTCTATTTTCAGCTACTCCCCTTAGAGGTCACCACAGTAGATCTATTCTGTATATTTGATTTGGCAGAGGTTTTACACCAGATGCCCTTACTGATGCAACCCTCCCAAATATATCCAGGCTTGGGACTGGCACTAAGTATGCACTGGCTTATACAACCCCAGTGACTGGGTATTTTACCTAATCTGCATGCATCTTTGAACTGTGGGGGAAACCAGTGCACCCACAGACATGGGGAGAACACGAAACACCACACAGAAAGGCCTCCATTGGCTGTGAGGTTCAGACTGGGAACCTTCTTGCTGTGAGGCAACAGTGCCAATCACTGCACCACCATGCCGCCCTGGCCCCCAAGATCTACAATAACCAAATTTTATCAAGTTCACATTCCTTGGATTACGATCCTTAATTATCCCTGGATTATGATCCTTGTTCTGGTTTACTGTTTTTCAAAGTTTTGCTTTGCCTATTACACATTGTTTTTTCATCACAATTTGGATTTGTTTGCCAGTTTCAGTAAAGCTGTGTTTTACCTGCACATGGGTCTACACATGTTTCCTGACACTAAAGAGCACATGAGAGATATTTCAGCTGACCATATCCTGGTTCATAGTTAATGCATGAATTTCCATACACATGCAGAAGCAATAGCAAGCAAGACACCCTTGGAGCCAAGAAATCCCTGTCCATTAGGTTCCTAATTCAAAATATAAAATGTTTTGTGATTTCAACACAGCACTGTTAAATACATGAGGTCTGTTAAAACTGGATGCTGTTATTGTGATTTGCTTTGCACATACAGTGGAGAGGATGGAAATAGAGGCAAAAAAAATTCACCCAGGATCACTGTTGGTGAATGACAAGAAAAAGTAAAATCTTCAGGTTTCCAAGTCTTCAAAACTACCATCAGAATCCACCTCCATGGCAACAGATTATTTAGAAGGGATACCAGAAAAAAGTTTTTTTTTTCAGTTAACCACAAATGTAAGCACCTGATGTTTGTGAGATGCTACTATGACTTTGACTGGAAATGATGGTCTGTGTTCTATGGTCTGATGTTAAAAGAAAAATGGAGCATTTTGGCAATAAACACTCAAGGTGGGTTTGTCATTAAAAGAAGAATGGCTATAATGAATAGAACATTATCTCAACTGTAAAATATGGTGGAAGTTATATGATGTTTTGGAGCTGTTTTTTTTCTACAATGGCCCTGGAAACCTTGTTAGGGTGCATAGCATTGTGGACTCCATGAAACACGAGGACACTGTAAATCAAAATCTAGCTGTCTCTGCCAGGAAAATAAAACTGAGTCATCATTGTATATTCAGGCCAATGATCTGAAGCATATGTTCAAATCAATACAAAAATGGTTAGCTGACCAGAGAATCAAGCTTCTGCCATGACCATCTTAGTCCCCTGACCTGAACTCCATTGAAAATCTGTGGGATGAGCTGAAGAGGAGAATGCATAAGAGAGGGCCTAGGACCCTGGATGAGCTGTAGAGATTCTGTAATCGGAATAATCTCAAATGCCCTGCTTTATATTCTCCAACATGATGAAATGTTATAGGAGAATATTCAGTGCTGTTTGACTGGCAAAGGGAGTTTGTACAAAGTATTAAATGCAGGCATGCCAATAATAGTGGCAGATGTGGGTTGTTTTTTTTTGGAAATAATTATTTCTTGATTAGGGATGAAATGTTTTATTCATATGCTAAGTGACTCTGCCCTCTCAGAGTGTAGAAAAAATGGGAAAACAGCGCTGACTCTGCCCTCTCAGAGTGTAGAAAACATGGGAAAACAGCGCTGGTGTGGTTGCCCAGATTATACCATGCTTTGCTAGTTTTGGAAGTTGAAGATGTGGAAAGCATGTCTGCTAATGGTATTTTGAGGTTTACTGAACTGGTAAATCATGAAATTAGTTTTCACTATGGAATTACATTTAAAAAAAACTTTCATTGAATCTGCTTGTTTCAAATGTGTGCATTGGTTCTATGTGGATGAATTGTGATGTATTTATACCATATGTTTTCATACAGCCAACATGTTTTCACACAGCCAACATTTGAACATTGGATATATGTTGAAATTACATTTAGTATAAGCATGTCTGCGAAGGTTCTCATTCATCCAGGTCATCGTAAACTGTAGATGCTAAAGAAGGCAACTGTACTTGCTTGAAATTCTTGAAGACATTTAACCCCTCATTCTTCAGTTCTGTCTGACTAGTGGGGAGTTCCAGGTATTTATCCTCGAGTGGATCAAAAACAAACCTAAGGAGAGTCATTGAGGTCACATGGGTCCTTGACCCTCTCAGTCATCCTGTAGATGTTAGGGTCACTGGAGGCCAGGTGTGAATGGTGTTAACAGCCTTGAGGGTTGTTAGGGTGATCTGTGGGTCTTTGGCTCTCTCTGTCATCATGTAAGTCATTGAAATCAGCTGAGTCTTAGTGTGGATGTGTATTTGGTTTTCTGGGAAGTGTGCCAAGGACTGCATTGTAGGTGGCTGATAAGTGGTGTCTCAGACCACCTCCTCTGTTCAGT
>JAPEIY010000006.1:6540947-6552672 GCA_026122135.1 Cathorops aguadulce | reverse complement strand
TATTTCTTAGGAATATTAGTAAAATGTACCATACTTTTGAAGTGTTCATGAATCATGATAAGGGGCTTTTTCTTTTTTGAGGTTGGTTGGGGGCCCCCCTACTACAACCGTTGGTGGGGGTCCCAAGCAGCCGCCTACCTATGCCTCTATGTTAAGACCGCCCCTGTTTAAAATGTCCTTTACAGTCTTGTGATTGGTCTGTTACCTAATGTGTGCACCTGTTCTGTGTTGTCTTTACATACCTTGATGTTCTTTGTCTCTTTGTGAAATCTCCTGCACCGTGCCTCATTTATCATTCTTCTAGTAAATCTGTCTAAAGTTTTGTGTAAGTTTTTTTCCATTAGATTTACAAATGTTTCTGTCTGACTGTTTCTATTTTTTTCATATTTACATGTGAATGCATGTTGAGAAATGCAAATGCGTGTCATGCAACTAATCTGCATTTAGCAACACCCACAAAACTCCATAAAAGGAAAAACATAATCAGTATCTAAAATCACAGTAACTTATCAGCAGTTATTTAAAGTGGATCAGTCTAGGTCATCATTAGTAAGTTTCCTTTATACAAACTCAGGAGCCAAGCATAGGATATAAATGTATTCCCTGAACTCACAGGATTTTGATGGATACATTTCTTGTGCAACTTCTACTATAAATGATTAAAGAACTAAAATGGCACTCAGTAGAATAGAATCCATACCTCCACCAAGCCACATCTTATCAACATCAAAATGAAGTCATTCAAACCTCAGATAATACTAAAGCTGTCCACCAAATTTCATCCAAATCCGTTCACTACTTTTTGGGTTATGTTAGGAACAGACAAAAAAAATCCTGGATCCACATACATATCTGGCTCCTGGATGTAAATACATATTTGACTTTACATCAAAATCTAATCAATTGTTCCTTGTCCCATAACCCATCTTTCCTCCAAATTTCATCCAAATCCGTTCACTACTTTTTGAGTTACGTTGGGAACAAACGGAGGCGAAGACATCACCTCCTCCAACACAGCAAGCAGAGGTAATAAATTTGATCGTATCTAGCTTGTGAAATGTTTCTTGAATGAATTCATGGTTTTGCTCATATTTCTGTTGGTTTGTTCAGTTGACTTTGATAATGATAAGTGGATTGATCTAAATTAAAACAACGCATTGAGTTTGCGACTTTTCTGCTTGTGTACAGAGTGGTTACTACTGTTTACTCTTTGGTGTCCTGCTCTCAGTCACAACCTGTTACAACAAATACCTACATCATTGCATTAATGACTTACAGATGTAATTTGTTCTGTTTGCATGAACTGCACAGGAGTGTTAAAACTCCCCAAGATGGAGTTTGAGGTCATGAAAACTGGGAACTTGTGTTTTCCGTCTTGCGCAGGAATTTTCTGTCTTAGACTCGTTTGCATTAGACAACTGCAACTGGTTAAAATTTGGACAGAAATAGGCACGAGAAATTTTTGGCTTCTCTGTGGATGTAACATGCACTTGAATAGCTTTTTAAAAACTCAGGAAAGTTGTGTGGTTTGTGCTTCATTTATTTTACAGGAGCTATCCTGCAGTAAATTGAAGTTATCATTATTAGCATTCAGGGCAGCATTCTGGTTCTCCGGGTTCTTCCCAAAAAAGTGCCAGTTGAAGGTGAAGGTGGCTGAGATAACTGTCGGGATGCAGGCACTCATTGATGCAGGCACAGGGGAGAGCAGGGAGAAGCAAACTACAGACTGAGCCAAAACGAAGAGCAGGAATCATAATCAGAGTAGCAGGCAGGGGTTGGTAGATTGGCAAACAGGATAGCACAGAGAAAACAATAGCGTGAGGTCGGGGACTGAACACAGATAACGGTCTGAATACGAGAAGTCAGGCAGAAAGTAAATGGCTCGGTAAAGTTAGGCATGGAATCACTAAATGAAACTTTGCGACATGAGTGTATGAGAGCTGGGCTTAAGTAGGTGAGGTGATTGCTGAGGAACAAAAGGCAGGTGCAGTTAGTAATCAGGTGACCGAGGACACTGTGACTCTTGGGTGTTGTAGTCTGGAGCAGCCATGTTTGGAGGCTGTTCTGAGCTTGTGTTTTCAATGCCATTACTGACCCCCCCCGAGCAGCTATCTTTCTTGGTCACTCTCTCCCTCTAGGTGCAGGCTTGTTAGGATGCTGGCTGTGGAACTCCTGTGTCAGGAGTGGGTCCAGGATGTCCCTGGAGCTCACCCAACTTCGCTCCTCTGGACCATAGCTCTCCTAGTCTATCAGGTACTCCAGATGACCTTGTCTGCACCAGGAGTTTAGGATCTTTTTTACCTGGTAGATTGGTTCCCCTTTGATGTCTGGGGAGGGGAGTTCTTGGGTGGGTGTGCTCATGGCTAGGGGACCTTGGATAGCTGGTTTCAGGCAGGAAACGTGGAAAGTTGGTGCCATTCTGCTGTGAGGTGGGAGCTCTAGTTTGTAGGATACTTCATTGATTTTGCATAGAACTTTGTATGAACCGATGTACTAGGCTTGCAGTTTTTTGCATGAGTTGGGCTCCCTTAGATCCTTCATGGAGACCCATACCCAATCTCCTGGAGAGTACTCCGGATATTTACTTCTGCATTTGTCTGCATATTGTTTCTATTTTGCATTTACTAGTTCTAGCCTTTGGTGTATGTCTTCCCATACCTGCTGGCTATGCTTGAACCAAGAGTCAACTGCCAGTACCTGGGTGGGTGTGTCATCCCATGGGAATGGGTGTGTGTGTGTGTGTGGGGGGGTTGATAGCTATGCATGCACTGGAATGGGGTCAACTGTGTGGTGGAATGTTTGAGCGAGTTTTGTACATACTCAGGCCATGGGAGGAATTGTGCCCAATCCCCCTGGTTTCACATGCAAAAGATGTGCAGAAAATATCCCACCTCATGATTGGCATGCTCTACCTGGCCATTGGATTGAGGGTGGTAACCGGACATGAGGCTTACTGAAACTCCTAGTGTTTCCATGAAACTGGACCATAGTCTGGAAACGAATTGGGGACCCAGGTCACTCACTATGTCCTCAGGGATACCAAAATAACAGAAGACATGGTTAAAGATTAGTTCAGCAGTTTGGAATGCAGTGGGTAATCCTGATAATGGGGTAAGTCTGATTGCTTTAGAGAATCTGTCTATGATGACCATAATGACTCTATTACCTTGGGATGGTGGTAGGTCTGGGATGAAGTTGATGGCAATGTGTGACTAGGGTCTCTAATGTACCAGGAGAGGACATAATTTCCTAGCAGGTGGAGCATGTGGTACTTTGGTTTGGGCACAGGCTGAGCATGAGGAGACAAAGTGATTGATATCTGAAATCATGTTCTCTCACCAGTACTTGTTCTTTATCAGTTGGTATGTGCGGTGACTGCTGTGATGACAAGTGGCAGGGGATGCATGTGCCCAGGTGATGACTCTTTCTTTGAGGTCAGGTGGGACATTGGACAGTTCTCGGGAGGAGTCGGGGATTGAGACTGTTTGATCTCCTTGTCTAAATCCCAGGGAATGGCTTGCGCGAAACATTCTGGTGATAAGATGGGAGTCGGTTCAGAGGTGTGGGGTGAAGAGTTGTGGATTCAAGAGAGTGCATCTGCTTTGGTATTTCTGGTACCGGGAAGATATGATCTCGTGAACTGAAAGCGAGTGAAAAACAGGGCCCACCTGGCTTGTTGTGGGTTGAGTTGTTTGGCGGTCTTTAGGTATTCTAAGATTTTGTGACCCATTAGAATCATAAATGGCTGCGCAACACCCTCCAGCCAATGTCTCCACTCCTCCAGGGCCAGCTTGACAGCTAAAAGTTCTCAATTGCCAATATCATAGTTCCTCTCATTGGGTGTAAGCTTCTTTGAAAAGGAAGCTACTGGGTGCAACTTGGGCCTCTCCCTGAATCATTGTGAGAGTACCCCTCCTACTCCTGTTTCAGATGCATCTACTTCACCCCAAATGGTTTAGTAGGGTCTGGAGGTTGTAGTATGGGAGCAGAGATTAAGGCTGCCTTGAGCTGGTTGAAGGCTTCTTCAGCTGTTGGGTTCCACTGGAGATGATGTGGCCTGTTCTTTAACAGCAAGGTTAGAGGAGCGGCGATGGTGCTGAAGCCCCGAATGAAGCGCCGGTAAAAGTTTGCAAAGCCCAGGAAATGTTGCAACTCTTTCAATGATGTGGGAGTGGGCCAAGCTGTGACTGCAGAAACCTTAGACTGGTCCATGCTTACACCTTCAGAATTGATAATATACCCAAGAATGAGATCTGGCGGATGTGAAATTCACATTTCTCTGCCTTGACACAGAGACAGTTTTCAAGTAAGTGGGAGAGTACAGACCTGACATCCTTGTGGTGACTGTCTTCATCTGAGGAGTAGATTAATATGTCGTCAATGTAAGCTATCGCAAATTTCCCCAGCATATCCCTTAGGATGTCGATGATCAGGCACTAGAAGACACTTGGTGTCAAAGAAAGGCCATAAGGCACTACCAGGTACTCAAAATGGCTGGTGGTGGTGCTAAAGACCATCTTCCACTCATCCCCTTCTTAAATTCTGACCAAGTTATAGGCACTGTGTAGGTCCAATTTAGAAAATACTCTGGCAGACCATAGTTGTTCCAAGGCAGAGAGCACTAGTGGAAGTGGGTGGAGGTATTTCACAGTAACTTGGCTCAGACCCCGATAGTCTATACCAAAGACCTCCTACCTTCTTTCTGACAAAGAAGAAGCCTGCTAAAGCTGGTGAGGTGGATAGTTTGATGTGCCCTTGGTTCAGGGCTTTTTGCACATATTCCTCCATAGCTGATTGTTCAGTTAGGGATAATGGATAGACACAATTGCATGGAGGAATAGCACCTGGAAAGAGGTCAATGACACAGTCATAGGGATGGTGAGGAGGCAGGCCACATGCCTTACCTCAGCTGAATACTTCTTTCAAGTCCAAATAGCATGAAGGAACATTGTCTAGAGAATCGAGCAGTGGGCGCTCCATGGAGGTGGACGAGAAGGTTAGTTTAGGATGATGAAGACAGTTTTGAAAACATGCTGATGACCATTGAAGAATGTCTTTACTTTGCCAAGAGATTAACAGGTCATGGAGTTGAAGCCAGGGGTAACCTAGGATGATGTCATGATAAGCAGTTCGGGAAATGAATAGAGAAATGAGTTCAGAATGCAGAGCTCCCACCTGAATCTGTAGAGGGGCTGGACGGGTAGAGATTAGTTAGATTGACCCCCATCGATGGTCCTTATGTTAAGCAGGCTTTGCAAGGTGTCTGTGGGGAGGCTGAATCTCTGGATGATTGAATAGTCAATGAAATTCCCCTCTGCCCCAGAGTCTATAAATGCAGAGAGGATATGGGTAGAGTCTGGCAGCTTCAAGAGTACAGGTAATTTGAAGGATTGTGCTTTACGACTAAATATGGAACTCACCAAGCTGGTTGGACTGTTAACTGGACGAGCTGGAGCACCCGTGGCAGACGGACAGGACATTTAGCGATGAGATGGCTGGACTCACCACAGTAGAAGCACAAACCCTCTAGCCATCTTCTCTCTCTCTCTCTCTCTGATTGTTTTAGCCAAGCATGAGAAACCTCCATAGGAGTGGGTGTGCTAGTGACAGGAGACCGAGTAGTGGTAGGTTGCAAAGAGGGTCTATTTGTGAAGAGGTGGTCCAGACGAATGGCTAAATTGATGGAGTGAGTCGAGGGACAGATGTTCGTCATGACAGGCCAATTCACTCAGCACCTCTGGACATAACCCTTGGCGAAAAGTGGCTTTTGTTGCAGGCTCATTCCAACCACTACCAGCAGCCAATGTATGGAAATCCAGGGCGTACTCTGCAACTCTTCTATTTCCCTGCTTGATTGACAAGAGACTCTCTCTGACCTCTATTCCTTTGGGTTCAAACACTTGCTTAAACAGACCCAAGAAACGGTCGTAGGATGTGGTGTGTCCACTGCTGTGCTCCCATACCGCACTAGCCCACTGTAGAGCCTTGCCTGTGAGTAATGTTAGAAATTTAGCAATCTTCTGTTAGTTGGAGATTCCAGTGAGTGAGGAGAAATATATCGAGCACTGGAGAAGAAATCCCTTACAGTTTGATGCTTCACCTGAGAACTTCTCCAGTAGTGGAATAAGCTGAGTGGCACTGGCAGAAGATGCAGGGTGCATTAGGAGGGCCTGTGACACAACAGCAATGAGTTGCGTCATCCTAGTGTTGAGGTCGCTGAGCATCTGCTGATGTTCACCTAATAAGCGCCCCTGAGCATTGAGTGTGGTCTGCTTCACCTCCTCTGCTGCATCCATTGGTGACAAAGTATCCTGTCAGTGTGCAGGCACTTATGGATGCAAGTGCAGGGGAGAACGGGGAGAAGCAAACTGCAGACTGAGCCAAAACAAAGAGCAGGAATCATAGTCAGAGTAATGGGCAGGGGTTGATAGATTGGCAAACAGGATAACACAGAGAAAACAATAGAGCGAGGTCGGGGACTGAACGTACAGTAGATAACAGTCTGAACACGAGAAGTCAGGCAGAAAATAAATGGCTCGGGCACAGAAACACTAAATACTTTGCGACATGAGTGTGTGAGAGCTGGGCTTAAGTAGGCGAGGTGATTGCTGAGAAACAAGAGGCAGGTGCAGTTAGTAATCAGGTGACAGAGGGCGCTCTGACTCTTAGGTGTTGTAGTCTGGAACAGCCATTTTTGGAGTCTGTTCCGAGCTTGTGTTTTCAATGCCGTTACTGACAATAACTAGTCCCTTATGTGTGTGTGTGTGTGTTGCACAGTGATGCACTGGTGTCCCATACAGCGTATATTCCCACCTCACTGCCAAATGTTCCCAGGAACGACTCTGGCACCACCCTAATCCTGACCCAGGAAGTGAGTGCTAGATTAGCACCCCCACCAAAAACAGAAAACAAACCCTAAAAGCAGTCAGTTCGATTTCTCAATTTAGGAGTCTTCATTAATAAAACTTCGTACATCCTCACTATATCCTGTTACCATGACAACCACTATATGTTCCTTAGCTAGCTAGGTAGTTTAGCCAACTGGTCTGGTAACTGCATTGTTATTCTCTCATCTCTTTGATGAGATTGGACCAAAACCATGGCATTAGTTTAGTGACATCACAAACTGTTGGGATGTACAGTAGTCCTGCCCCCAAATCAGTTTTGTACAGGAGTACTGAGAAAGTCTCCTGCGTTAAACAGAGAAAAATGTAAAACATTTTAGAAATTAGTTTGTAAATTAACTTTAATCAGACTTCATTAATGAAACTTGTTTATTATAAATCCAGCTGTTAAAAATAACACTTCCATTATCTGTAATGTGGAATAATGCCACTTTTGACAGGAGGAATAAAACACTGTATTTTGTGCTGTTGCAGGAAAATAATCATGTTCCTGAATTCTGACTGGTCAGAGCTTCATGTTATTTCAGAACAGATTTAATAATTTCAGTTCTTATTTCAGGAACACTGGAATTTTGGAATCTTGGTGTCCGGTTTACTGTGGAGAATTTCAATACTTCGCTTGGTCTCAGTGCTCAAATCAGAATGAAGACACACAGAAAAAGTGTGGTGGTTGTCTTGATGATGCTGTCTCGCCTCAGCCAATCAGTCACTGGCTCATTAATATTCATGATCCTGCTGTAAACTGAAATGTTATGTCAGAGGAAATAAAAACCTTTCTACTCAGGAAATATAAAGTATTTTATTGCTCCTGTTTACACACAGAAACTGAGTGAAAAGCAAACTGCAACTTGAAAAGCAAACTGCAGCAATGCACTCTGGGTAATGATGTTATAACTAGAGCCTCGTGATAAAGTGATAAACCATTCTTGAACACAGTTTTCAACCAAGATGGACTTAAGAGACAGGGCTGGAACAAACCGCTGCTGCTTTCCAACACAGAATCAAGGTTTCAAACTTAACAAGGAGAAAATAAATCCTCACTTTATTATTTACACACACGATAACGAGGAGCAATAAAGAAACTGAGAATGAAATGATCACAAGTTTCACTTTTACCCCAAAACGCAGTCCATCAGCTGGGACATGCTTAGTGTCTGAAGGCTGCTTCTGTAAGACACTAATGTAGCTGACAAGTAATAGAAGCTTATAGCTAACAGTTTAGCATCCTGCAATGTAATCAAAGGGATAATAATAATAATAATTATAATAAATGAACACAATGAAAGGGTGTGTTATTAAAAACATGCGTAACCAATGATATTTTTGAGGAGACATTTATTTATTTAACGTTTAAGGAAGGAGTCTCCAGGGTCAGAAAAAAACTAACTTTAAATTTTCACAACAGAAGACTTTACACTTTTTCTGGTTTCTCAGCATCAAGCTACGTCTGTTTGGACCTTATTAACATCAAGAGAGAGAAACATGAACTCTGTACTGAGGAAGAAAGATTCAAAATGGCACTACGACTCTTAATTCGGAAGCTACGTCAAGTCTGAATAATGCCACAAAGCCCCAGAGAGACGCCGCTGATGCCACAATCAGGGTACCATGTTAATCTGGTGGCTAGCTTGTTAGCTATTTTAGCCTCAGAGCTCTTGTCTCAAGTGATGGTCCAAATGTAATGTTTTCTTTGGCGCTTTAATATGAACCAGTCACTATTACAATAAATCGAACAAGAACAACAACAACAAAAGAAAGCATGAAAGAAATTAAAGGCATGTAATAGCAGCACCAAACAAAACTATTCGCAACAAGAAACAGACGCTAGCCGTCATGTCAGTTCAGCTCTGTTTCTGATCTTCTTGTGATTTGGCTCTGGATTAACTCAAAGGAAACTTTCAATCTCTTTCATGTCCGACATCCAGAAACAAATAAACAAATAATGAAATTATCTCTCCACATATTTCTTTACATTTCAGTGGAAAGAATCAGTAACACAAAGTCCTGATGCTAGCAGTGTTTGTAGATTACAGGAAATGTTGCTCTTCTTCTGAGACAACAAAGAAAAAATGAAAATAAAAGTTCTCTGCAGATTTCTTTAATTTTCCAAGATGAAGATGAGCCAAAAAGGGAAATGCTTGTTTACAAAACCTTCAGCATGCTCACATTAACACTACTCCAGATTAGCTGAAAGGACATTTTCAACCGTAACAAACCAAAAAAACACGTTTCTTTAACTTCCTAAAAGGTAAAAAAAAAAAAAAAGACGCCAGCTGTGTTTACGAAGCATGCGGATACAGGTTTATTGCCTTTACCCACAATCCTCTGTGGGAATCCAGCTGTTTCCCATTCAAGAAGTTTTTGATTGTGCAATGGAGTGGTTTTAGATATGGTATAATCATACAGGTGATTCTGCCAGGTCTAACTTCTGCTTCAGGTCTTAATGATCAGTGCTTTTCAGGCTTGTTTTTTCATGAAGCACTCGGCACTGCTGGATTAATCTCAGGAAACGACAACATCTGAGTTCATGGCTCCATCTCAGATCAGAATTTCCCCTTGTCTGATTCACTGTTGCGGTTTGTCAAAGTTTTCTGCCTTGTCCTAAATCACTACCCCTTAATAAATGGCTACATGCTGTTGCAGGAAGGTAGAATGTTTCTGAAGGCCTCATCCTAAAGCGCTACACATCTCAAATAAGTTCCTCTTGTCCACACTGAAAAAAAATCTTGCTGTTTACTGATACTAAGATGACCATAAGTAAGTCCTAAACCTCAAATCTAAAACCTATGGCTTTCTCATGTCTGTTATGAAAAAAAAAAAATAGCGGCACTTCACTGACACGAGTTCAGTTTTGGTATTACAGCAGTTCTCGTTGGTTTGCGTCTCAAATCCAAACAGACAACTTCCCCTCGTCTGACTTGCTGCTGCTGTGGCTGCTCTCTTGGTCCCCTCTGCTTCCTTCTCTCTTGTTTCTTTCATGTTCTCGTTGTTTTCTCTCATCATGCTGTTGCTTTGCCTTTCTGGTCTTGTCCACTGCTTTCTGTAGCTGGAGGAAGTTGTCTTCTGTGCTTCCATACTGCTGCTGATGTGCCTTGGATGACGCCTCCTCCTCCTCCTCCTGCTCCTTTTGTTTAAATGGCGCTGTTTCTGGCTTCACCGCGATGTTGTAGCCTGGTGGTGCTGAAGGAGATGTCCAGGATGGGGCATACCCTCCGTATCCTCCTTGTCTGTTATCCTCGCTCATGTCAAAGTCATCGTCTGGGCTGTAACACCGCTGTCTGGCCAGCAGGAGATCGAAAACAGTGCCCAGTCCAAGATGGAGCATCTCCCAGATATTGAGCAGCAAGCAGAGCATGGTGACAGCATACATGATGAGCAAAAAGATCGTCTTCTCCGTCGGACGGGAAACAAAGCAATCCACATTGTGAGGACATGGTTTGCTCGAGCATACATAACGTGCCGGGACAGCAAAACCATAAAGCATGTACTGACCAATCAGGAAGCATATTTCTAAAGTAGACCGAGCAACCAGCTGGAGGACGTAAACTCTCATCAGTCCATCTTGCTGGATTCGCTGTCGTCCATCGTGTCGCACTTTGGTACCACTTCCCATTGTAGCTGGAGGTGTGCTGTCATTTTGGCTTGCCTTTTTGGTCGCGTCATAAATCATTGGATCTTCTTCCTGGTCCTCTTCGGCTTCCACCAGACCTCGGCTCTGACATCCGCCCAAGTAGAACTTTCTGCTCTTTGAAAGTTTCACTGAGGAGCTGGTGACACCCTCTTTGACTTCCTCCAACCGTGCAATTTTGTTGACGGCATAGCCAAGGTACATCAGAGAGGGTGTGGCTACAAGAACAATCTGGAACACCCAGAAGCGGACGTGTGAGAGCGGTGCAAAGGCGTCGTAGCACACATTCTCGCAGCCTGGCTGGCCTGAGTTACACACAAACTTGCTTTGCTCATCATAGTAGATGGACTCCCCGCCCACAGCAGTGAGAACGATCCGAAACACCACGAGGACTGTGAGCCAGATTTTCCCCACAAACGTTGAATGGTTGTGAATTTCCTCAAGGAGGCGAGTTAAGAAGCTCCAGCTCATGGTGACTTGGAATTGGAACAATTCTGCTGCGCTGCATAAAGACAAAAAAAAAAGCAGAGAAAAAGAACACAAACTGTCACATGGATGATGTTTACTGTTTGTGGTTTAACTGATGTCAAGGTCTGTGTGATTCACATTGTGGGAATCAGCATTCTATTAATTATGCAGTTAATGCAGCTGCAGTGTTTAAACAACAGAGGTCCCAATAACCCACAGAGATACAGTGTCTTGCAAACTTATTCATCCCCTTTCGTGTTTGTCCCGTTTTGTAGCATTACAAGCTGGAATTAAAATTAATTTTTGGAGGTTAGCACCATTTGATTTACACAACATACCTACCATTTTAAAGGGGAAAATTGTTTTATTGTAACACAATAATTAAGATGAATAAAAAAACAGAAATCAGGAGTGTGCATAGGTATTCACCTCCTTTCATATGAAACACCTAAATAAGAGCTGGTCCAACCAATTCACTTCATAAGTCACATAATTAGTTAAGAGTGCAATCAAAGTGTCACATGACCTGTCACATGATGTCTGTATAAATCAACTTGTTCTGGAAGGAGCCTGACTCTGCAACGCTACTAAGCAAGCAACATGAAAACCAAGGCGCATTCCAAACAGGTCAGAGACAAAGTTGTGGAGAAGTATGGATCAGGGTTGGGTTATAAAAAAATATCCTAAACTTTGAATATCCCATGGAGCACCATGAAATCCATTA
>JAPEIY010000006.1:4987591-5000275 GCA_026122135.1 Cathorops aguadulce | reverse complement strand
AGTAAAACTCGCTTTCACTGTGAACACTGTCGTTATCGCTATCCATGCTGTAAAATTAATGCTATTCTCCTGAGAAACGCTGGCAAAAATTAAGATTTTTGATCTTATAAAAAAAAAAAATTTGACAAAAAATTCTACTATGTTTGTTGCTGTTGTGAACGAGCGAGTCGCCAGAGGTCCGTATGGTAGGATACGGACCCACTCACTAGCCAATCAGAGCACAGGATTTGATGGAAACCGCACCGCGAAAAAAATAAAAGACGTTGTGTTATATATGAAGGAAAGGAAATACAGGACCGAACTAATAAATATTGGCGCTCAGCGAGCACCTCGGTGTGATCAGCTGTTTGTTTAACGACAGACCTGTCAGTGCACGCTCAAAGGTAAACCTGTAGATGCCAGCTGCCATAAACCCCAAAAGAAGAAGGTGGTAAACCTGTGCATGCGTGCACACACACACATGGACTTCCTCAGTCTGCTTGACTGCATGAAGCGAGCGATTTCTTGCACATTATTTGCTTTAATCCCCTCAAATTAAATAACTTCCCAGCCACTGAATGGACTGTTTTTTCAGATATTACAGAAATAAAACAATTACAATCACCAAATTTCAGACGGAACTAAATTTCACTGATTTTATGAAATTGAAAGGTCGTCTAGCTTTAAACACACTCGAACTCTTAAATATACACGTACAGACAGGAGCCTCTGTAGGCTTCAGCCAAAGCCTATTATTTTCGCTGGTTAATAGTTGAACTCTGAATCAGAAATTAAATTTCAGCGGCCTCCAATAAGAGCGTCCCCTGCTGTCTGGTTCCTTCCTCGTCTACAGCGTCATGCTCCGCTCCTGCAGGTTCGTGGAGGACAGATCGTGTGATTCATAAAACACTTGTCATAAGAGTTGGGAAAGGAGTTTGCCTGTTTAAGTCTGATGGAAACTAAGAAAAACAGGGTTACCAATGGCAACAGTCTCAATGGGCTCTGCTGGAGAAGGTGTTAATGCAGGTTCACGTGGACAGCGTGGACTCGTGCAAGTGCTGTTCTCATTAGAAGCCTGAACTTAACAGTGCAGCACAAACAGGATGAACAGTGTGGAGTCAGCAGGTTCAAAACACACACACACACACACACACACACACACACCTCTTCAGTACTGCACTGTCATAGAGGCCATCATAAGCTGAGATCTCATCCTCTCCATTTCTTTCTTCCCTGAGGCAGAACCCTGCTTACACACACACACACACACACACACACACACACACACACACACACAAGAGGAAGGTTGAAGCTGTATGTTTTGGTTCTGTCTTTATTTCAAGACAAGGGATCAGGACACAGAGGCAAAGGAAAAAAAAATCCAACAACAACAACAACAAAAAACATCTTTGTTTCTTTTCCATCTCACCGTGTGGTGAGAACCGAAAGTACCGCTCTCTTCCTGGATCTTCTCCAATTCAGTCCACAGTGACAATGAGTCATAATTAACATTTAATAAATTAAGCAAAATTACACATCATATGTTAATTACAGTGCAAATTCTTATCGTTTGCATGACCTGTTCTCTTATTGCACAAATTTAAGATCCAGTGTGTAAACAGAAAAAAAAAGTCAACCCACAAAGAAAAGCAAACCAATGCATTACATCGTTAAGGAGATGTGGTGCTGCTGATGAAATATTGACCACTGAGCTTTGAAGAACAAACATAAAACAATCAAATCGCACGAGGTGAAGGAACTGCAGCCGGAATGAAACGTCTCTGTTTCTCGCCATGTGGCTTCTACGACTTCTTTCATATCGACAATCTCTACACCTTTATCATCACGCGTCTTTAATAAAAGCAGCATCCTGCGACACGTCAAACAGGAGAACAACGGTTCCACTACATGCTGTTGGATATCAGATGACACTAACGCTGACGGATGGTTCTGTGGTTATTACTTTGTTTCGTTGTGTAATTTGCTGATATTATTATTAGTGTGTGATGTCGTCAGACTAGTCTGATAGTGTATACCAGGAGCTCAGGTTATATGTGCGTTTTTACGAAGGCATATCCGATGTGAAATTATTACTGTGCAGTTCTACAGCACGGGGTGTTACTGCTGCTCGCATGTCTGCAATGAAGGTGACGTGAAGCACCTACAAAGTCCAGAGCGCACATTCTGAGGAAACGCAGCCCACCTGTGGTTCATGAGTGTGTGTCGGGTTGGGCCTTAGAACTGAAGTTCTTCAGCGACTCGAAACACCGTATACATGTGGGAAATTTTTCCCACCAACGAAATGCCGGCGTTGATTACAGGAACTGTCTGAAACAGCAGCTGAAACTAACCATCGCCGAGGAAAGCGTTCAGTCGAGCAGCAAAGATTTTCTCATCAAAATCACAACAAAACTGTCAAACATGGAAAAACATCAACAACCACCCTGATTCCAAAGAGTCGGGACGCTGTGTGAAACCAACTCAGATTTACAAATCCTTTTAGATCCTATATTCAACTGAACACAATACAAAAGACTTGGAAAGTTGTGGAATGTTCAGAAAACACCTGTTCACTGAGAATTGGAAACCCTCAGGCATTCCCAAAATAGGGACCGGGCGTGCTTCACAACTTTGTGAAGAACTGCGCAGGCAAAAAGTCCGTCAGTTTAAAGAACAACGTTTCTGAACGTACACTGACAAGGAATTCAGAGATTTCACCAGTCAACAATCCATAAGATCAAAGATTCAGAGAATCCAGAGAAATCTCTGCCTGAAAGGGGCAAGGCTGAAAACCAACACTGAACGCAGGTGACCTTTGACCTCTCAGGCATCACTGCAGTAAAAACCGACATCATTGAATACTCCGTGGGCTTGGGAACACTTCAGAAAACTGTTATCAGTAAACACAGTTCATGCTGCATCTACCATGCAAATGGAAAGTCAAATATCAACATCTAGAAATGCCGGTGAATTCTCTGGGCCTGAGCTCATCTGAGACGGACTGAGGCAAAGTGGAAAAGCGTGCCGTGGTCTGACGCTGTTTTTGGAAATCATGGACGTGTCCTCCGGGCTAAAGAGAAAGATAAACAGCCATCCCGACTGTTACCAGCATGAAAGCCAGCATTTGTAATGGTATGGGGGTGTGCTAGTACCCATGGTAGGGCTAACTTACACATCTGTGAAGGCTCCATTAATGCTAAAAAGGTACAGACAGGTTTTGCTGCCATCCAGACAATGTCAGTTTCAGGGGCGTCCCTGTTTATTCCACGAATAAACAATGCTAAGTCACATTCTGCATGAGTTACACCAGCTTGGCTTTGTAGTAAAAGAGTGCAGGTGCTAAACTGGCCTGCCTGCCACAAAATACAACAGAAACCCTGGACTGTTGCTCAAGAGAAGTCATATATCGAGCAAGAGTGGGAAAGAATTTCACTATGAACGGTGGTGTAGTGGTTAGCACTGTCACATCACAGCAAGAAAGGTCTGGGTTCGAGCCCAGTTGCCAACGAGGACCTTTGTCCCGTGTCTGCGTGGGTTTCCTTCACTGTCCAAAGACATGCAGGTTAGGTTAATTGGTGGCTCTAAATTGATCATAAGTGTGAATGTGAATGGTTGTTTATCTATGCATCAGCCCTGCGATGATATGGCGACGTGTCCAGGGTGTACCCCACCTTTCGCCCGTAGTCAGCTGGGATAGGCTCCAGCTTGCCTGCGACCCTGTATGGATAAGCAGCTACGGATAATGGATGGATGGATGAATATAGGTTGAAAAGGACTTGCAAATCGCGGCATTCTGTTTTTATTTACGTTTCACACAGTGTCCCTTTTTTGGAATCGGGGCTGTACATCAAAGGCTCATGAAATGTAAAACAATTACTAGGCACTTGAGCTACACATTTCACACTCAGGGGGCCGCTATTATAGGAAACTAATCAGTGACAGGGTCGTATGATGGGGTAACCATCCCCTGGGGGTTTCTCAAGGGTTTCATTCCTCTTTCACTACAACAAATTGTCAACAATTTTGCATTTTATTAAACATCAATTTTTTTTTCCTTTATCCATTTGTAGTTAATGTTGTGGAACGTCAGCATAAATGTCACACGTTATAGCAGCTATGAACAGTGGTTCTCTCACCAGTCTCTCTCTTGAAGTTAATAAGACCAATAAAAAAAAAAAAAACCTCCTCTGTCCTGAAGACATCACAAAACTGAAAGTCATCTCTGACTGTTACACAGCACTGACACTGGAGACTCCTTCCAGAAACATTCAAACAACCAAACATCTGACGAAATATCAACAAACATTTTTAATTGGTTTATCATCAGCGGATCATTCGCCGTACGTGCCCCTGTGAATGAGCTGTTACTATAGAAACCGTAGCGTATTTTATGCTTTAACGAGCATGTTAAAATAAATCCAGAGAAAATTAATCAACGCCTTCTGACCGATCAGAAGCGAGAATTCAAAAGCATTTCAACATGGCGTGAGGAGAGTGAAAAATGGTCTGCATGCCTATCCAGATAAAATAATGGTACCAAAGCCTAATAAATAAACAAACAAATTTCACGAAAAGAAACAACAGTCAGGTTTCAGTCAAAACAAGGATCTCTTCTCTCTCAGTGGGGAAGTGCTTCAAACGAATAGAAGTTCTCATCTTCTGTGCAAGTGAAAAACTGTGCGCGCGTTTCTCCTCCACTGCGTGCACACTTCAGGCCACTTCACCTCTTTAAGACACGGCAGAACTTTTAAGTCCTCTCTGAAAGCATAAAAGGAGATTCTGAGTGTGTGAGAGCAGGGCTTTGGAGGTGGGCTGCTCCTACAGTAAGATCTAAGGGGATTTCATCTGCGCTCATTGATACACACCCAGACACGTCTCGAACAAATTACTCCTGCGTTTCAGTCATCAGAAATGTGGCGAGCGCTCCTCATAGAGCTAAAACACAACACAGCTGAACTGCGTTTGATCTCAGACATGGACATCACGCCGGATTCACGCTCCCTTTACTTTCAGAAGAGTTTGAGAGAGAGAGATGGATGGACAGCCATGTCATAGAAACAGACTGCAAGTGTTTTATTCCTCTTATACCACAGCGACGAAATCATTACAACTTTTTATATATTAAAGACCAACACGTCATACTTTTTATCCGTTTACAGGTACATTAATAATAAATAAGCTCTGTGTGCGTGTGTAGTGCTGTTTCTGGTGTATAAATAACACTCATAACATGTGACATACTCCAGGAAGCTCAACTAAATCAAATCTTGCATAGTAAGCTTAGCATTTGTGTTGTGTGTGTAGAATATGTGTAGTGTGTGTCATTTTGTAATAAATAAATCATGACATTAACACTAACTTCACTGAACTACAGGAACGGAAGGTTATACGTTCAGTACATTGTGTATATTATCTAAAGCTCCGTTACGTCACTGTACATCACTCCTGCAGCAGCGCTTCTGAAAGGATGATGAAACGTGACCTATTCTGGTGGGTGTGGTCTCTTCCAGGATGACTCCACCCCCAGGTACAGGGCACAAGGAATCACTGAATGGTTTGATGAGGATGAAAAGTTACGTAACTGGTCTGATCTTCAGTCAGTCAACACGTCTGAACACAACCGAGACTCGGTCTCTACTTCCATCACTGCAACACACACACACACACACACTTCAGGAAGAACAGAAAATGGCAGGAAGCTGGGTCCCCGGAGCATCACTGCATCTCCTCACTCGACTCTGAAGCTGATGTGAGGGGGGAAAAAACAAAACAATAAATCTCCTTTTCCATCCTGAATAAACTCTACTGCAGATCAGGGGCACGTTCTCTTCTTTTGGACATGTTGGGGTAGATCATGAGTGCAAACACAACTGAAAGAGTGTGAACATCGAAAAAAAGTAGTGCAGTGATTTATCAGTCCCTTATTCCAGTAGCAGATCACACCATCATCACGCTCTCCTCCACGACAGAACAGGAAAAACGCATGCCGTCGTCACTGGTACACGTCTCCAACAGCAGCTGACCTTCACACGCAGCACGTTTCGGATACGGTGATGAAATGAGCCAAGCGTCAAACCACAAGCCGCTCGATCCGTTCGCAGGATTACTGCATGACGAGCGGAGTTTTAGTGTTTACGTATAATACGGAAAAACCTCAAGCTCTTACAGATTGTCATCAGCGTCTGGTTTCTTTTCTGCACTGGTCAGAAAAAGTTCAATTTGATTTATGAGCATGGTGAAGGTTTAAAGGCAACAAAGGGATTGTCGATAGCCTTTCAAAATATAACGCGCTGAATAAGCAGGAGTTGTGCGAGTGTGTCTGCTTTTTGCCTGGAACAGACAGCGGGAACTGAGTGGGTGCGTTTCTCTTTCTTTTGGCGGATTTGGAACTGCTACTCAAGCTTCATCACTTGGTGGACAGCGCGGTCTGCGCTACATGAGCTCACGGCGTCATTGTGATGGAAAGGTGATAGAGTAAAGCCCCTCACACTCAGACAGCCATTTACACTCACTGTGATATCGTCAGGATTTAAAACCGCGAGTTTTTTTCCCTACTATGCATCTGGGATGAACTCCGAATGCATGGGCGCAGAGATGAGATCTGCCCTTAAGTGTGGGTTTTAAGTAGAGAGCCTGGGCATCAAGTATTGTTTGATAAAATAAATACGAGCTCAGAGATCAGTAGGCGTTTGGAACTGTGGAGTGAGGAGCCTGATGCCCTGAGCAGTGCTGTAGTAGAGGAAGAGGAGGGTTAATGGCTCTTTGGCTTTGGGAGGCGAGAGCTGCAAGCGCCGGACAGCTCTCGAGTCCGGACTGGACCGATCTCGTCGTCTCTAGGAGCGGAGATCATTCTGATGCCCGAGCTGTGTGTTGATGGGATTAGACTAGACTGGGATGCTGAGCTGATGCGGGGCAGGCCACAGGACGGAGCGGGCAGACGTCTGGTCCTGGATGAACCACCGAAACCTGGGTGAATACCAAACGCACCTCGCGCTCCTCGTCCTGAGCCGAACTGCTCGCCTGCTCGGGGTTTCGTGAGACCTGGAGCTTTCCTGTCACTGCTGAGTGTGTGAAGGTCACCAGACTGTTGATTCGTCCTCCTCGGCTGGATGCAGTTACTAACGTGAGCCCTGTGGCCGTGTGACTCATCGATTCGGAGATGGCTGTTTACGAGGAGGATGAGATTATCGGAGTTCAGAGTGCTGGAGGATAAAGAGGCAGCGGCGGCACTAACAGCAGGCGCGGCTGTGGGCACAGAGGAAGGAAGCGTGGCATTACCGGGAGCGGACACGGGTAAAACTACAGTGCAGGACTGGGGCTTCACTGGACCGTCACCAGGCTGGGCATCCACGCGTTCACTGGGGGCCTCGGAGAGGGTTCGGCATGACGGTCTTGCCAACTTGTTCTGCTCGCTGGCCAAGGACTGGGAAGGCTGTAGTACCTGAGGCTGAAGAAGGGAAGGGGAAAAAAAAGAGCAGAATTATTATAAATAACACTTTTCTCCCCCCTAACAGGCCCAATTGTTCTTCTGCATATTCCAGGAACCCCCCCAAAACATCAACAACACAGAATATTCATATCACCAAAACCCTGGTCTGTTTTTTATCTTCAAGTCCCTGTATGATGATGTATTTTTTTTTTTAAACAGGAAGTTTGTTGAAAGTCTTGACTGATTCCCATGGCAGCCAGTAGCTTCATATTGCCACTGGGTCATGGCTCTTTTATTGTGATGTTCGTCCTGCCCAGTTTGTTTATGGGCAAATATAAAACAAAAGATTTAACTGATTATAGATTTAGTATAAATACGGCAGCGATTACAGAAAATTGGGTGTGCTGATTGGTCGAGAGATTAGGACTATTTCTTCATCACTTCAAGCGACTAGGCAAAATGGCGTCCAATCGCTTTGTCACTGGAAGTGAGGAAGAATTACAAATGAAAGAAAATGTTCCTAAAATAAAAGCAGTACAGATGCTCCGAAGTTTGGACAAAAAAAATATTCAAAAGTAAGGTGGAATTTCAAAGCAAAATATTTGTGACTCGGCATAGATAAGTCACACAAGCTGTTAGTACATTTGCGTGCTGCTTTTAAGTTAGAAGTAAATTATTTTTTTCCTTTTTTAGAAATAAAATCACCTGTGTATTTATACGAAAACAATTATCCGCCTCAGGCTCAGTGAATATTGAAGATTATTATAAATACGGGCCACTTTTTCCATGGGATAAAAACATGTATTCTGTTCCCTTCTAGTGGATTTACTGATGCCATGCAATATTGTCACCATATCGCTCATCCTCCATGTATTACGCCACTCTCCCCGATGGAGAACAAGTGTGCAGTACTGTTACAATATTGCACGTTGTCCAGATAACACGATGTCACACATGAAGAGCCAATAACAAAACTTTTCTGTTGCGCATCTGCACAATTATTTCTTTGTCAGCCAGGAAAGAGACAAGACGGGGTTAATCCGGTGCTTGGTTTAAGCACTAAATAAATAAACTGAAAAAGTAGCCAAAAGGCTACCAAAACTTCATTAGATATTCTTCATGCATATTTACAAGAGAAAAACAGACCAACGGACATTGAAAAACTGGAAAAGAGACACATCAGAGATGTAAAACTTCCACGCTAGCGAGTGACTGATAGTTTGTAAAGAAACATGGCGGTGAGGTTTGCTTCATTCAAAGCAGAAGATTTAAAGAGACAGACGTGCTGAACACCTGAAAGGCTACCAAAACGTCACTGGATATTCTTCACGCATATGTACAAGAGAAAAACAGACCAACGGACATCGAAAAACTGGAAAAGAGAGCAATAGCAGAAATATAAAGTTCTACTTGGAGGTGAGGAAAAGTGACAGACTTTTACAAGAGGGCGTCACTCGTGGACTTCACTCAGTAAAACCCTTTTGTTTTGAACAACTGCGATGTAACAATTAACTATGACCAAAAGTAACTGAACTTGAACTGTTGACCTGGATATAGCTTGTATACAAGTTGGGTGGTTGTTCACGCTTTCTGGACTTGTACCATTTTTATTGTTAGAACTTTGACTTTGTACATTGGATTGACAGAACATTTAATGACATTCGATCAGAATCAGCATTGGCAAGTTACCCCCATTCTTAACTTTCTGTAAAATCTAGAATTGTTCCATCAGATGTGTATGAATAACAATAATAATAGCTTTTTTCGTGGTCTATCAGATATATTCTATTTAGCTACTCGTCTTCAACTTGGTCAGTATCATGCTAGCTGAATGAAATATCTCTGATAGACTGCTCAGTGCCAGCTAATACTATTTAAATATTTGTGCGACAGCCTGGGGGGGTGGGAAATAAATACATTTAAAAAACCCTCTTCACATGGTGAAATTTTATTTGCCATATAGTTCTGAACACAAGTTTTCCTGAAATATTTGTTTTTCTTAACCAGAAGCACTCACAACTAGTGCCACTATGTGTCTGCCCCCACCCTTTCTGGTTAACCCCAAAAGTGGAAAAAAAAATTTTTAAATAAAAATTCCAGCCATTTTCAGTCAGTATCTGAATACAAATGACACTGATCAGCAGGGGCGTAGCCACAGGGGTGGCTACGGGGGCAATTGACCCCCCTGAAATCTGATTGGCTACCCCAAGTGCCCCCCCAGATGATTGACATGTTACCGCACCGCAAAAAGCCAGTTGCATTTTGAAGTCTGTGACTGTGAGGTTCCTCCTGTACAGTAGATGGCGCAATGCATGCACTGCATCGTATAGACTGGTCAGTGGCTGCAATCCACAGCCCCTTTCAAGTCAATGGACGTGTATCTATGGCGAAAGAAGAAGAACTAGGAACCACTGAGTGAAACAGAAAAGGCTGCGCGCTGGCTGCTTGTGAAATTTAAACTCATGAGATGGATTTTATTCTCGACTGGACTGACCTATATCGGTGAGTAGGCTGCACGACCACAGTTTATTCATAAAAGAAGCTCAATAAGAGTTCAATAAGATCAGTCAATGGATCTTCTGGTCAATCGATGTTCGTTTCATAAATCAGAATGATTAGGACAAGTAACTTAGCACTGCCGGCTGCTAAGGTTAAACGAGTTCGCTGTTTACAGTAAATTGACTCGTAAAGCATACGTTTTCTTGACACCCCAATACATGAAGTCCTTGCTTTTCACGAAGGGCTAGAAGCCAGCCTGTAAATAGACAGTTGTAGGTGGGTGAAATTGATGCGTTTCGGCGTTAATTTCTGTGATTTCATGCCCATGTCTGCTGAAAATACTGATGATGAAAACAGAAAACTATTTCAGTTTTTCTATGTCCGTGTTTAGAACCTTCTGATGAAACCAATAATATCTTTGATCAGAACCGTTTGCCCATGTCATGAAATGCATAGATAATTCACGACCAATATGTAGTTAGTAGCCTAGGCTCCATACAGCCTCAGGGCAGCAGTGTAAGGATTTGATCCACAGTAAAGTTATGGTTGAAACCTACATTGAATGGATAGATTGCAAAGTCACTAGAGAGGTTACAGTTGTGTTCTGATATTTCTAGGCTGGATGTAATAATATTGTAATTTTAACCCTTGTAAAATGTAATTTATTAATTTCATAATGCATCATTTTGGACACGAAAATATTGCATTTTGTTTTGATAAGAGAAGTCATGCTAGGAGTAACAAGACATTTTTTTCCAGTTGAGAATGAAAAGACAGGGAGGCACGATTTATAACTACTTTAAGAGAAACAGATCAGGCTCAGAACAGAACAGCAGCCCTGGCAGCCATCATCCTGGGACTAGTCAGGAAAGTCAGGCAGAACCCAGCCCGTCATCACCACCAGGTTTGAACGTACAGAAGCAGTCACATGTTCAGTTATTTTAAATTATATTTAACATTATTTCAGATGTTCAGTTCAGTCATTTTAAGTTATGTTTAACATTATTTTGAATGTTGGTTACTGCTGTATGTTTATTTTTAGATAATGGTTTCATTTTATTTTGATCATACTATTAAATAAATATTTTTATACAATGTAGGTGTGAGAGTGGACCGAGATGGCAGGTCCCAACCTGGAACTGTTACTGAGGAGTGTCAGGCACAACACAGCCCACCATCATCAGGTCAGAACAAGTCAGACATGCCAAGTTCAGTCAGTGTGAGATTGTTCTATAATATGTTATTTATAGTATGTGTTGTTTTTAACGGTCATTTATTTTTATTATTATTGGTTCACAATATAGTTCCTTCTGAGGAAGACTCCGATGCTTCTGAGCAGGATGATGACCCAGAACAACCAGAGCCAGAAGATGTGTCCAGCACTGCTTTTGCACCTTCAAAAGGGCCCAGTGGTAGGTCTACTTATCTCAAACCTGCTAGTTTGCTGTTTCTGATAACCTTCTGCATCTCTCAACTATGATTGATTGTATTATGTTACAGATATTTCAATGTCGAAAGAAGAGGTCCCAGTTCAGCCACATTTGAGGAAATTTCCCAAAACTCTGCATGGCACCAGCAAAAGGGCTTTCAACAGCAAATGGTACACTCATAATTCATGGCTTGAATACTCTGTAGCCAAAAACTCCTGCTACTGCTTTGCTTGCAGACACTTTTCTTTACCCAATGCCCCTGACTCTGCCTTTACATCAGATGTAGGGTTTTCAAACTGGAAAAAGGCATTGTCTAATGAGTCAGGATTTAAACTCCACTCTAAATCAGAGCTCCATGTTAATGCAATGTATGCATGGTCTGAGTATAAAAGGGCAAAAGAAGTAAACCAGACATTGTTAAATTCGCTAAATGAGAAACACAAAAAAAAAAAGGTGGAAGAAAACAGGCACTATATCAAAACGATCGCAGAAGTCCTCCTTTTGACCGCCACCCAAAACATGCCACAAAGGGGTCATCGAGAGTCTCAAGACTCAAAAAACAAAGGTAACTTTTTGGCAATACTGGACAAAATTGCAAAACATGACAGCTTCATACAACAAAGGTTAGAGGCATGTGGTAATGCGAAGTACACAAGTCACCAAATGCAAAATGAAATGCTTCAGACCTTAGCTGAAATGGTTCAGAAACAAATCATTGCAGAAGTGAAAGAAAGTGAAGTATTCAGCGTTATGGCTGACGAAACAAAAGATTTGCAAAAAAAGGAACAAATGTCGTTGGTAGTGCGCTACTACTACAATGGTGCCATACATGAAAGCTTCCTATGCTTCCAAGCAGCTGAGACCCTTAATGCAGAAGGCCTCAGTCAAATGATTGTCCGTTATCTAGAGAGACATGGTCTAGACTACAGAAACAACTTAGTGGGACAAGGTTATGACGGAGCCTCTGTCATGAGTGGCAAGCATTCTGGGGTTGCAGCAAGAATACAGAGCAATGCCAGATTTGCGTTTTACGTGCATTGCAATGCTCATTGCTTAAATTTAGTTCTTGTTGACGCTACAAAAAGCAGTGCCTGAGGTTGTGGACTTTTTTGCACTTCTGCAGCAGCTATATAACTTTATATCTGGCTCTTATGTGCACCTGAAGTGGCTTGACGTTCAGCGGGAACTATATCCATCACAGCAGCCCAGGGAACTACAGTCACTTTCAGACACCAGATGGGCCTGCAGATATGCAGCATGCCGTAATCTTAGGCCTGGGCTACATGGAAACGAAACGCTAACCGAGTATGAAACTTATTGCGACCACACGGCAGTGCTTCTTTGAAA
>JAPEIY010000006.1:4764745-4780440 GCA_026122135.1 Cathorops aguadulce | reverse complement strand
GCTGGGATAGGCTCCAGCTTGCCTGCGACCCTGTAGAACAGGATAAAGTGGCTAGAGATAATGAGATGAGATGAAATGGAATAAAAGTATTTGATGGTAAGAGGATATATTTTTATTATTTTTCAAGAATTATTATTATAACATTTTTCCATAAATTGCTCCTGTCCTTTTGCCGGTTTGTTTACATTCTAAGCAGAAATTATTTTGTCGGATATTTTGTATAAAGTTTTTATTTATTGAATTTGCAAAAAATAAAAATGCTCTGTTCTCAAAATCCATTGAATGTGGATAGAATAAAACAGTTATTCCACTCAATCTCATCATACATGGCTTATAGCCATCTCGGTGTTACACGCCTCATTGATTATCAGCTCATGTATGACTCAATTTCATGGAATAACTGTTAAGTATATGTATATCACTGCCTAAAAGTGGTGATCCCGATGAGTGCAACATGTGTGTGTAAGTGGTGGTCAAAGTCATTCTGTCACTCATTATTCATGTTCTGGGTGGAGCCATAAGCCAGGAAGCTGTATTTGTGATGCTCCAGATGCTCGCTGTGGTGTTTATTTTCCCAACATGCCTCTGTCAGAGGTTTAACATGGTGTGTTATAAAGCTCATCCTGATTTGTCATTCATGCACAATGTAAAGTGTGTGTGTGCTGTTTACTTGAGTGTGGTTTGTTTGTGTTCGGTGCATTGGTTGAACTGTGATTTAGTACAAGTCTTTTGGTGAACTTGTAGAGGTTTGGTTGGTCCTTGGTTGAGTGGAGCGAACAAATTGTATATTTGTTTACAATAATGTTATGTTAATTATTTGTGTTTTGTTTTCTTTAGTTGTCACGGTGCTCAGTGTATGGTGAATGCCTGGTGTTCGATGTTATACTCGTGTTCCAGAGGAAGAAAACACATCTGCACCCGTCAGAGACTCTCTGCTGTTGTTCTTAATGCCGAGGGCTGCTACAGTGTTAGCAAATATTATAATCCCACATTATTTTTTAAAAACCAAATTAAAAACAACCGACAGATAAAAACCCATCTATTTTATGGAAATAAAGAGACAAATTTCGTTGTCTGGTGATCAAGTGTTTATGAGATACATTGCCTTGCACTTACAATCGGGTTCCCTGTGGTGGTACACAGACATCGTTCGGTTGCAAAAACTGTCAAAAATCAGCTCGATGCATTACCATATTCTCTTAAACATGGAGCGCCGCTATAATAAGTTTACAGTAAAAAGAATAACTCTGATCCCTATAACATCAGTCCAACAAATGTCTTCATATTCTTTACTTATTCAGATGACTTTTTTAACATTATGTGACAAAGGACATTTAGCAACATAAAATATTTCCATTCTGAAAGTAGAAAAGGTGACCTTAAACATCTGGATGGAAATTTTCTGCTTTTGGATGTGGATTTCTTTTTTTTTTTTTAAACTTTGAAAATGTAAATATGATAAAGAATTTAAAAGTACTTGGAGAGTAAAATACAGTCTGAGACCACAATACCTGTTTTCTCACCTCCTTTACTTATTAACGTTGTAACTCTAATGCAAAAGTCCCAAATATGCAATGTAAAAATAAAAAAATAATAAATAAAAATAAACAATTCTCTGTGCAAATTTTGCTTCAGTTACCAGAGACTACTTTTGTTGTAGTCATCGTGACGACTATGGAACTGATTCAATACGCTTTAGTAGGTCATCAGGTTAATACTTTATTTGTATGGTTGTAGCATGGACAGAGGGAGACTGAAGAACTAGAGTGAAGAAATAAATGAAAGTGAACCAAAAAAATATATCGATTATTACAGGCTTGATTTGGCAATGTGTTAACAGATCCTTTGTGTGAAGAAGAAGAAGAAGAGAAAGAAACAACCAAACATTTCAGGAAACATTTCAGGCCAAATATGTCAACCTCTAAAACAATGGCACAATTGTAGCTTGTACATTTTCACAATACCGGGACAAAATCCATCACATGCCTATGACTAGACCTGTTGAACACACACACGTAGCTAAACTTGTAGCTATATGGACTGAATTTTGACATGTCTTTTGGGGACTTTTGCTGGTTTGGATCTAGCTAAATTGCTTTTTGTGTCACTAGTATTTGCGTTTTTCGGAATGGCGAAAAAAACAAACAGTGTGTGGGGTGTGTGACCCTTGATACAGTACGTAGGTGTATCCACCTACACTCATTCTGTCATTTTGCCTGCGAAGAACATATTTTGGTGGCATATTTCAGGCAAAAGAAAAAAAAAGTGCCTTGAAATGTTTTCCTGCTTGCAGGATGCTGGAATAGGTCCTTAGTTATTCAACATTCACATTATGAGATTTTAAAATAAATTAATAATAATAATAATAATAATAATAATAATAATAATAATAATAATAATAATAATAATAAAACACTAGTACATGAAATTACAAATTTGGTTTGGTAATTAAAATTTTGGTAAAGTGCATGGTCATAAATTAACATACTGTGTGTTCTTGGTAGCTTATTTTAAACGCTTTTCAGGGATGTTTTGAGTTTTCAAATTTTAATTCATCCGTGACTAATTTATACATCTGCTCTTTTTTTTTTTTTTACATCAATATCAACATCTTTAATGGACATAGTTTATTTATCATGTTGTATTACTCATGAGCAGCGCTGAGTAGAGAAGGAGATTTTAAAAACTTCTAGAATTAAAATATAATAAGTAATGTAAAGTTTAAGGCTACGTGAAAAAAAAAAAAAAAACTCAACCTGTATCTTTGAGACTACTTCTGGGCTATGTCACAATACAAAATCAGTGCAAATAATCTGTACAATCTAATTGATGACTTTATTTATTACCAAAAAAAACCTTTTATGTCTGTATTTCTTTTCAGAGAGCTGTTATGCATCATTTCGCAATGTAAAACACATCTTTGTGCTTATTTGTTAAAGGTTTGTGTTATGTTTACAGTATGTAACAGTCCCATCGTCATCTATTACTAAAGGTACAGATTGTAATTTCAAATAAGTACTCAAATAAGAAAATTTTGAGATATCTTGGGGAAAAAAATATGATTTGCAATATTGCTCTGCATTGGATCACACTAGTTTTGTTAGTGCAAGCTTTCTTTTGCACTTTTCTGGCCTAGAAATGAGCGCCACCCCTTAGATAGACTAGAGCTGCTTACAGTTATGCGCTGTTTCTTTAACAGTTGGAATGATTATTTGTAACAGCTGGAATGATTTGATTAAAATAAAAAAAATAAAAATAAACCCATATCATGTTTCGGTCATGACGATGTAGTTAGACAGATTCAGCGATCTGTCAGCTTCAGAAAATCCAATTCAAAGTAATTCATAAAAAAACAAAGTAACGGAAGTATGATGACAGATATTTCTAAATGTATCCTACTCCGGTTGATCAGATTACATGGAGTCCGTTCCAACCCAACACTGCTCATGAGGAAAGCGTACAAGGAGAATTTAACAACAGGTTGGTAGGGGACCAAAACCAACTCTGATTTGGTGGCAAGCCTCAAGGGATATGGTGCTTGTTTTGGTTTTCCTTTTCCTCAAATGTTCTCTAACACACACACACACACACACACACAACACACACACACACACACACACACACACACTGTGAAAGTACCTACACCCAAGAAAAGCAACAAATCTTCTCATTGTGTTCGGAAATGAACAGTGCTGTGGTTTCAATTCACTCACTTCAAAAGGACATTATAAAATGTTCGGTTGCGGGAAGAGGAAGGGGAAAAATCACAGTGTGAATGATTTGTGTTTGTGGGGACTTTTATAAGTGGACAGCACGTCCTGTAACTGTGAAAAAGTCATGAAGCACAGCTTTAGGGTGGAGGGGAGTGGAGGTGGGGGGTGCACAAATTTTTTTTTTTGGTTTCAATTTTAAGTTAAAACGATAGAACGAAAAAAGACTAATTGAAAATAGACAGCTTTACAGCAGATAGTATTTCAAGCCAACCATCAGCAAAAAAAAAAAGAAAAAAAAAACCCCAGAACCACACATGAGAAAGAAAGCGAAGTGATGATTCGTTATGGCGATACCAGAGGATAATGAAGAAGCGAATGCTGCTCATGCGTTATGATTATATTGAATCCAAGTTCCTAGACATGTTTCTAAGACTACTGTATATATGTGAATACCTCATATCGGTTTGTTATTACATGTTATTTTTCAAGTCAGAAAACATCTACCATACTGTTCATGTTTTTGTTAACCTCATGACTAAAATTACATTCATATTCATATGCACTTGAAAGACCACCTTCAAGCACGATCCTCACAAATCTCTCTATCAAAAAAGGGAAAAAAATAGGTAAAATAAACAAATTATATTGTTTTAAAAAGATATATATATATATTTTTTATATATATATGTATATATATATATAAAAAGAGGAAAGTCCTAAAGGAGTGTTCAGTCCACTCCAGGTCAGTGAACAATTTTTCTTTCTTTTTTTTTTTTTAAGTCCTAAGCATTGCAACTCAGACCACGTGCAGACATCAGGAGGAGCTGACGTCAACTCTTGCTGTTTCTGTGCACTGCAGAGGAGACGTGGAGGGAGACGGTTGGCTAGCCAACATAACCCCCGGCTCACACGTAACAGGCTTCCTTAGATCACGTCCGCCTGAAAAACGGTATTCACCAGCTGCTTCGAGCTTTATTTTCTGCCACTTTGTAATGGAAGTTCTACTGGCAATAACAGACTCGCTGCACTTTGCTCCACTTCCCTCCCACTCTCTCTGTCGCGCTCATCTGCTTTTTACCTCGGTCTCTCTCAGATTTCAGTCAAGTATATGGAGTGTCTTTGGTGGACACCAGGGGGCACTGGGGAGGAGAAGGCCACTAAACTTATTTTCCTTTCTAGAAATGACGAAAAGGTAATCGATGAGTACTCAGATGTTTAAAAAAAAAAATAAAGGTTTTGTGTCCAGTTCTTCACTTGAGCCTCCTAACAGTTATTCCAACAACTTCTACAAACATATTGTGTACGTGACATTGCAAAATGCAGTCCATCCTTAATTGCCATTAAATTACCAAGCAACCATGATGCTGGTTAGATTAAAAAAAAAAAAAATCACATATGAACAAACTCCATCCAATATGACATGTAGGTAAGCTATCAAAGCTGCTAAGTTGTGACTGACAAAGGAAGAACCTCAGCTAATATTTCTACTTGCTGATCTACAAAAAAGTTGTAACAGCCTGTCCAGGAATGATGCTCATATATCCGCATCGATATCAATATCTGTTTAACTGAACGAGGCGGATATAGCACAAACGTTGCTGGCTACAACTGTGCAGTGCATGCACACATCACCTTCAAGACACCCACACACGGCGCAGACGCTCACATCGAAGCCAGTACTGAAAATACACACAACGGAACCTACATAATGTTGTAAAAAGACAGCTAGCCCAAACTACATGCATGATGAGAGGTTGTAACACACACACACACACACACACACACAAAACTGCTTATATTCTATTGTCTTCCTTCCCTGTATTGAGTGTGTATCTTTCCATTTTAGAACGAAGAGCTTGGCCCCTATATTATTTCTATTTGCAGTAATAAAAGCCTGTATCAGACCTAAAAATATGATAATTATTGGTATACTGTTACTAGTGGAAAGCACACTTTTTTTTTTGTCTTTTCCCCCCAGAAAATACACCCTGTTAGCTCTCCAGATGCATTATTTATAACAGTTATTACAAACAAATCTGAGAGGACGTATAACCAAGCTCTAACTCTTCTAAAGAGGGAGAGGAGTGGTGTGTCAGAGGTGTGCTTTGCCATTGGCAAAGGGAAGAGGTCCACGTTGGACCAGTAGATCACCAGATCACAACTTCCCCTTTACCTATAGGTCCTACCTCCAAGGCACCTCTCCATTACTTCACTATATTTAAATTTGTACATACACCTACGGTTTTTGCTACTTTTCCAAGGAGACTTAAATGTCTGTGCAATTAGTTCAGTTAACAAACAGCAACAACACATCTTCTGTCTAAGGTCTGGTCCTCTTTTAAGCTGTACAGTATTCCTTCAGTGCTGCGGACTCCACATACGCTCATGGGTTGTCACTGTTTCGCTTTGTGCTACTGCTGCTATTATAAAGGCTGGGGTTCAAAACTAAAGGGTGGGGCAAAGGGGCACCTACTGCAGCATAGTTGAAAAGAGTGGGTAAAAAAGGCAAGGGCTCTACTTTGTCCCCTGGTGCCATCATATTGAGAGCCATAGGAAGGGTGGCAAGGTTGTATGGGTATGGTAGTAGCTGTGGGCCATAGATAAGTTGATAGGGGTCGGGGTAAAAGGGCAGTTTTGTTGAGTCAGCATGGGGTACCATCTTCCCCAGTGCACCAAAAGATAAGGGTGCAGAAGGGTAAGACATGAGCATCTGGTCCTCCTGTTTCTTACCAGAGCAGTACCCTCCTGGTATGATTAAGGGAAGTGCATACTCCTCCACAGGATAGCCAGATTCTCTACAGGGCTCTCTTGAAGAGGTGCTGTCCTTTGTCTCTGGCTCTGAATGGGGCACTTGGGGGTGCAGTGCAGATTGAGAAGAGGGGGACTCACTGCTGTGATCTGAACCTGTTGGAAGCACAGATCTTTGTTTCTCAACACTTTGCATGCCTTGGTGTGCTTGGTTTGTATCTAAATGTGACCGAAATTGTAGGTTCAAAGGTCTTGGAGAATGACTAGGGGACTGTGGGTGCCGTTGTGGGGGTCCTTTATGAGTGGTTTGAATGACAGAGCATGTGGGAGAGGGCACAGGGCTTAGTGGCTCCTCTTTGGGCACTATGAGCATCGCATCATCCGTTGATCGAATTTTGTTGGTTGAGTATTGGTATGCAGTTTGCTGGGAAAACTCCCTCTCCCTTGCCAGGATTGTTGGCATGGACAAATCCTCTGCTTGGATGCTGCAAGCTGTTCTAGATACTCTAAGATCTTCAGCCTCTTGCGCAGCCTCTTGTGAAGGATCACTGATGTGAATATCTCTGTGTTGGTGTGTTTCTGCCTCTTTATCACTCAAAACACTCTCTTTGACTGATTGCAATTCAGCGGCTATATACGGATCTGCATCTGTTCTAACCTGTTCTGAACTTGTCATTTGAATTTGACAGACTTGGTTTGGTCTGTCAGTGGGTGTGAGGCTCCTTCTCCTCTGATCCTGTGCATCTAGATTCCGTTTCTCAGGAGTTCGGAAGTCCAGGCATTCTGTGCCATTCATGACCAGCACACTGGGGAGACTAGGGGAGATGACCTTTGACCTTTCTGGTGTTGGACTGAGTCTAACTGGGGAAGATACAGTGCACAAATGTGAACTCTGGCTTTTGTCAATAGTGGCTAACTTTGGACTTTCACCAGTAACTAATCTTTGGTGCTCTTCATTCCTTTCACCTGCCTGTTTTTGTGTGTGTTGAGAATCTGATTTGAGATAGTTTATAACTGGGATGGGCTGAGCATGCCTAGGTGTAATGTCTGAATCTGTCCTTTGAACTTTGTCTATCTCTGGTACCACAGTAGTATGACTTTGCATGTCTAGCACTGGCTGCATGGTCTCTGTAGTGTTGCCTAGCTCATGCCGCTTCAGGTGGCAGTTTAGCGCAGCAGCAGTCTTGCATACTTTATCGCACTGTGAGCAGGTATATCTAGTCAACGGCCTTCTTCCCAAGCGAGCTGTACTCCCCTTTTCTAAGAACCGCCTGTTTAATACACTGCTTGTCTCCTCTAATTCCGTTGAATTTTCCTTGCTTGATGGCTCTGAATTACATGAAGCAGAGGGAGGCAGAGGTTTATTTTTTGGGTGACTGTTTCTCTGATGCTCCTCTAATTTGGTCTGAGAAGGGAAAGTAGCTCTGCAAAATAGACACACAAACTCAAATAGATGTGTTAGCTCATGTTTGTCTCGCTTTCTTGAGCTGGAGAACCAGCGGCCACAAGATCCACATTCAGAGGCCTGATCCCCAGACCAACGTTGTTTGATGGTAGGGGAAACTGTGTATTGAGAATTCAGAGCTGATTGGGATACAGCTGTGGAGAAAGAAAGGTCATGCTTTCCAGGACCCCCCTTTCCTTCCTCGTTCTCTTCTGTTATCGTGGGAATACAAGGAGCTTGAGTGTTGTCTTTGATCTCCTTCTGATGTAAAACTTCTTTTCCCTCCTCTTTGACTTCATCTTTTTCTTCCTCCTGTACACCATCCCCCTCTTTGTTTACATCATTCATTAGTCTTTCTGCTCTCTTCATCAGCCGCAGTGATCGTTTGTAGTGCATTTTGCGCTGCCAGCTCTTGATCTTCTGCATATGCAAAGTCTTTCTCTTGGGCTTATAAGAATAATAGGGTCTCCACAGGTTGTCTTCTCCATCATGATCATTCCTGTCCTCCCGGACTTCTTGCCGGAAGAAATACTTCCTCACCTTTCCTGGAAGTTTAGAATCTCTTTCTTCCTGGCTGGAACTACGATGACCATGGTGTTTGCGGTGGTGGTGGTGGGTATGCCGTGGTTCTCTCTGGTCTCCATGCAGGAAGTTGCCCTTTTTGTCTTTACTTGGTGGACTTTTGTCTCTCATGAGGTCTGTCTCAGATATACTTCTTTTGACAATTGCCTCTTCCCCTATACGTACAGTGATCTGACAAAGAGGCCCACTCCCTTTGACCTCTGAACCCACAGATATGGGAACCACTTTGCTTGATTCATTCTTGGTATGAGATTTTCGTCCCTTGTGAATCTTTTCTGTTGGCTGTTGGATTTTTGAGACTTCTGTACGTGTGCTGATTGTGTCCCACTTACTATGGGCATGTGAATGATCTTTTTGTGCATGCTTTTTAAGTGTTTTTTGCAAAGTCTTATCCATTGTATGACTGCTCTCAGAAGGACATTTTCCATCCCCAGAGGGTGTCTTATCTCTTTGAACAATGACAGAGGATGGGAGTGCTGTGCTATGCATAATGACTGAGGGTTTGCTATGTCCAAATGTAATGACAGAAGAAACTGCTGTCTCTGGGCTTTTGACATTTTTGCCTTTGACGCTACTGTTGCCAGAGAGATGTGACTCTGACCTTTCCTTGTCATTGACCTCTGCTGGTACCTCTGCTTGGGCTGTTGCCAGCTTCCTGCACTTCTCTGTGTCCATCTTGATCAGGAAACTCTCAGGATCTGGCTTAATGTCTTGAGGATGAATATCCTTAAGGAAGGAGTCTAGTTTACTGGGGCCCAGACTTGGAGGGAGGCTGCAGCCTAGAGGCAAAGGCAAGGCAGCGGATGGGTCAGATTTGAGCAGTCCTTCAGCTAAAGCCTGGTTGTATGTCTTATAGGGCCGTTTTTGAGAGCGCATGGGTAGTAGGCGGTAGAGTTTAAGTGCATTAACCTTCTGCTTATAGCCCCCATTGGCTGTCTTCTCACTTGAGATAAGGCCAGGACTAATGCCATGGAATGCCTTCTGGTGTGTCTTGAGGTTGTAGTAGGTAGGAAAGGCCTCCCAGCAAAATATGCACTGGTATCGCCTTTCACCAGTGTGCCACACTTCATGTTTGGTGCGGTACTCTGCCAGAGCAAAAACCTTGTCACAATAGTGGCATGGGTACTTCCTACGCCATGAGTGCACATTAGAGTGGCGCTTGAGACTTGACAGAGTCATGTAGGAGCGTTCACACACTGAGCAGAAGTAAATGATATGTCCATCAACAATCTTCACAAAGTGATCCTCATCCCTGAGGGCATCACTGTGAGAGATTGCCCTGGCATGATGTCCTTGGAGGCCCCGTCCTTTCTTTATGGGTCGTCCAGGTCCTGTTTCTTGTCCAAACTGTTCTGGTTCTGTTGCCTCATTTGTTTTCTCCACATTCCCCTCCTCCAAAGGTTCCTGTTTGGGCTGGATGGAGAAAGCTGGCAGTGCTTGCCGACAGGTGGCCTCATGGGATTGCAGTCTTTTATTATGGATAAAGGCTTTGCCACAATGGCGGCAGCTGAGAAGTCGTCCACCCCGATGAAGACGCATGTGCACAGTGAGGGACGAGGCGGTGCTGAACAGACGGTGGCATACCCCACACAGCAGCTCCGGCTTTGGCACTGCTTGATAGGAGTCATGGAAGGATGGAGGAGGGAGGGTCAAGGGAGAGACAGAAGGGGGTGAAAGAGGAGGAGGGCTTGATGAAGATGATGGTGGGTTTATACTGGGAAGAGGGAGGCTCAGTTCAACATGTAGGCTGTTTCCTTTACGTTTTTTGCCTTTTGCACTTTCCAGGTCCTTTGTCACCTGACCTTGGTAGGCTCTTGCACTCAGGTTGAACAAGATATGTGCAGTCTCTGTTGTTGAGTGTTCTGGGTAGTCATTAGGCAGATTAGCTCCAGATGTCTCTCTTGAGTAGTCCATTTTAGCAGATGTGTGCAGTGCAGATGTTGGAAAGTGGGGGCCACTACCAGCCACAGAAAAAGACATAGTGGATTTGCAGTTCTTACTGACAGGTGCAGTCAAATCAATGGGGAGAGTGGAGGAGGAAGAGCAGGATAGGTAGTCTGATTTTGATCCTTTGGACAATGGTTTCTCTCTGAGAGTTTCCTCCTTCCATGCAGTGCTATTTGAAGCATCTCTGTCAAACGCTATAGAAGAGGAAGGGGGATGAATTATTGGACAGTGCTTTTGTGCAGAGAAACTAGGCAGTCCAGCGCTGATTGGAAAACTAAGAGATATCCTTGTTGTTTTGGTACCATCCACTTCATCTGTCCCTTCTCCCATACTGTCTCCTCTTATCTGTTTATTTCTGTGTTTCATTTGAGTCCTTTCCTTTAGTCCTTTATAACCCTTTTTTTCACCACTCACTTGAAACAGACCGTTAAGGAAGCAAGATGCGTAAATGCAGTTCAGCAAGTTCAGAAGTACTGAACAGAGCGAGGTAAAAGTTAGAACTGTGTCCACCACTAGAATGGAAGATTGGCAGGCATTCAGGAAAGGAGGAGAGTCAGTTGGAGAAAAGCTCAATCCTTGGATATGGATGCTGTACACAGCGACGATTCTTAGATGGATATAAAATTGAGTCTTCTCATAGATTGAAGCAGGGCTAGCCAGGTGCTGTTCATTTAATTCCAAGGGCACAACGCTGGCATAGAGGGGGTGCCAGCCGTCCATTCTGGACACCATGACCCCACCCCCAAACCTGAAAAACAGACAGAAAAGTGTTTAAATAAGCTTGTATGCAAGTATCAAATGAAGGCAAAACAAAGATGATGAAAGCATTGCATCTCAAAAAAACCCCAAACGTGATCGTGAATAATGTCATTAGACAGTATAAAGCATGCCTTTCAATTAAATATTAAATAGACGGGGTTAAGTTTCATTTTAGTCATCCTCATTTCAAGTTTCATTATTGCAAAGTTGGAAAGAATCTTAGCAATCAGTATCGCTGTTCCACAACGATGCGTTCACTTCTTTATCTTGAACAGAGTTCGTTTTTATCATTACCCAGCTTAAAAAACAAAAATACTGATGGTATATTTCCATAAATATGTGCAAGATTTGACAGAGAATGGTGATGGGGTGGGGGGATGAGGGGGTGGGGGCAATGATCCCTCTAATCCACCCTCTGTATGTCATTTGAGGCAGAAACACAAAGTTCAGTGATCTGTGCAGTCTTTTTGGGATTTTTTGCAAAGATATTCAGCAAATTATTTGTTAGCTGGTTCATTCTGTTCACAATTTAAATATGCATGTACAATTCATCTATGTATTTGCAATTATGCTACACATGAAAAATCCCCAGTCATGGTTTTCTGCCTGTGTTTTAGCCAGGCAGGCAGGCCTCTGTAAAATTCCACAAGCAGCCCTGAACACACTGAAACTAGGTCAGCACTGTTATTGCAGAGCGAGAGAGCAAGAGAGACGGAGAGAGGCGGTGAAAAAGAGCCAGGCCAGAGACAGGAACAGCCAAACACACACGCACACGCGCACACGCACGCACACATTAACAGGGACAAGCACACACAAGCACATACTCTATACCACAGCCATGCACACACCTAGCACATTTGCAAGGCGCATACCAACCAGTTTGCCTGTAAACAAGTCACCTGACAGGTAGTGTCACTAGAACACTACAAACATAGCCAGTGACTGTGCAAAGGAAGTACTAAAAAATAGGGCTGTAAATTTACATTACATAATCTGCAGTGACAGGAACTGCACATGGAGTAAAGCAAAACATGTCAAGGCGAGCAGATTTTTTTTTTGCTGTTTATCAACTGCTATACATTAAGCATATCGTGAAATATGAAGGAATAAGTGACCAACACTGCACCTGTTTCAATCCATGTGAACATGACAGGCTCAAAACAGGGAAAGAAATGCTTACAAGGGGTTCCACATGTCAGAATTTGTTTTGTGCTATGGATGAGGAAATGCATCTGTCCCTGTTTCCGTCACCCTTTGTGCATGACGCACACACTGCCTCTCAACAAGCCGTCCTTAGCTCAAGAGGCTGGCCAAGCGTGACAGGGGTTTTACCGCCACCCTCCCTTTCATCCCCAGCACTCCAGCTCCCCCTCTACTCAATATACGCAACCGCCTGAAACAGTTAGAGAGACAAACATTTGACAGACCATCCTTAAATATGTCCTGTAAAAGTAATGGAGCAAGACAAATATTAATTTGCTTCTCTATGTCTCTCTATGTTTGTTTTCTTGGGATATGCAACTCATTAGCAACTGACAATATAGATTAGGTTAGGTTAGGTTAGGTTCAGAAAGAAGGAAATCTGTGACGTGATGTCTTGTCAGAAAAAAGGAAGGTGCTCTTAGATTGTGCACTGATATCGTGTATACTGTGTGGATGCATCCATATTTTTATTTTTTGTCATTAGCAATGAGACAAAACAGCAAAAGAGCTCTCCGGAAAAGAGGAAACTATGACTATGAGGCCTTTGGTTTTCATCCGGCCTGTGACTCTGGACTGGGCAGAGCTGGACTGTGAAAAAGTGGCCATGACTAGATCCTGAACTCTGAACAACCCCCCTGGACAAAAAGCATGGTTGAGCTGGCCAGAAGGAAAGAGGAGGAGGGGGCGATGGTGGAAATGAAGAAATTGGCAATGAGGGGTGAGCAAGAACAGGTTGGGAGCGGGAGGCAGGGATGGGTTAAGAGGTGGAAGAGGTTTCACATCCTGTCCTATATCTTTAAGATGCTCAGGTGCTGAGCACGTATCTCGATAGGCCATGCTCCAGTGGCTGTACCCATGGAAAAAGCCACGCTTGACATGATCTGGAAGTGACTCCCATAATTCTTTAACTGCAAAAGTCAAGTGAAATGGATAGAAAGAATGATAAGATTGAAACCATAACCGGGCATCTAGTGTTCTAGCTATTTTCCTAAGATCTTGCAACTTAGAATAAACTTGGCAGGAAATCTCAATCGACACTTCGTCATCATGTTATAATCTAGAGGCTTCATAAAGTCAAAATGCAAAAATGGTAATCACCATTTGAGCTCAAATACAAACAAAAAAAAACAACCCACACCCAGATAAATGTTTAGTAAATGAGCAAACTGCTCACTCCTACATCATGATCCCACTGAGCCCTACGGCCCATTTCAAACAGGCTGTAAAAAAGGAACCTGGTGTACTTTCAAAGCATTCGTACATCCCACAAAACAAGAAAAAAAAAAAGAAAAAGGCAGGACAGCATGGCCGTTTTACGATCTTTTTTTTTTTACATTTATACATTCACATACTATATTCTCATACGAAAACTTGTACTGTTTTAGTAATTTCCAACTAAATGTATACTTACTATAAAACATTACGTGTCACAAATTGCAAGTACTACAAAATCTGTAAAATGTATCTGTAAAAAAATCTATAACAAAAAACACGTCTTAGTTTCTATTAAATCGGAGTGACTCATCGGCCGTGAAAAAGAACTGCGTGGTTGAGCCACGAGAGGAGAGGATAAGGGAGGCAGGCCTTGTTTTGCACCACACACACACACACACACACACACGGTCGCACTTCCACATACGCACAGATGCACGCACACAGGCATGCTCATGCACACACAAACAGGACAACACTCCTCTTATCTCACGTCTTGTGTCCTACGCAGAACTCAAACAACAACAATAACAACAGTCGATATGATAGTGGTGAAGAAGACGAGCACGGGAGGAGGAAGAAGAGAGGAATGAGAAAACAGAAAAGAGTCTGATGGTCTCTTCATTTCTCTGCCAGGCAAGCACACAACAAGACTACGTACCTCGAAAAACCTCCTGCTGCATCTCTGCTGCGATCTGTTCTCTCTCTCTCTCTCTCTCTCTCACCCTCCCTCGTTCTGTGTGTGTGTGTGTGTGTATGCTTGTCTGCGCCTGTGTGTGTGCGCGTGACCGAGAGAGCGCAGGCAGCGCACACACAGGCAGCACTATGTAGAGACGGAGGGCAGGGACGACTCTCGCACTCCCGAATCTCCCCCTCCTTCTTTTCTCTCCCTCGCCTGCTCTCTCTCCACACACTCTTTCTCCCTCTTGCACTTCACTTTGACTCGGACACACGATTCCAGGGTGTTCCTTCTTTCCCCTCGTTTCACCAACTATCCCACCGTTTTTTTCCCCCTTTTTATCACCCACCCCTCTGTCCCCCTCTTTGGCCCCCCCAACACCTTTTTTTTTTTTTTTGGTATTGTTCGTCATACACGCACACTCATGCACTCGCCGTAGCCCATATTACACAAAGCCGGGTGATAGCATAGCGAGCGAACAAGCAAGGGAGCAAGCGAGGGAGGGAGAAAGAGAGAGGGAGAGCAAGAGGACGCCATTTAAGCAGTTTGTTACGAGCACTGCCAGTCCCCAAAATGGCTGAAAACAAACAGGAGCTATGCCAACAGGAAAAAAAAAACTGGGCACAGAATAGAATAGACAGTGGGAAAGGAGATAAAGAGTAAAAGAGAGGAGTGGAGTGGAGAGAGAGAGAGTGAGAAGACAATACTTTGCTGAAAGCAGAACTCTTTAAATGAACTCAAGTAGTTGAAAGGAAAGAAAGATCAAAGCGAGGAAAACATACGTTTGGACATGCTCTTTGTTTTCCATTTTCTTCTCCGTTTACTGCCCTCCATAAAGAGCTGGAGGTTTATGGTAAGTGGTGCTGAAAGAGCCAAGTAAACATTGTGGAGTTCCTGCAGGAGCGGGCGCAGGTCAGAATCAGGACATATGTACTGTACGTACCCTCACCAGAGAATATTTTATTGGGACATGCATGCACGTTAGCCATGAAAGACCCATTAAACAAGCACCACGTCAACGGAGTTGCTGAAGTCTTGTTATGCTCGTCTAAAGACTCCTGTTTGCGTGTTTTCACTCATTTGCAAACGGCACGTCTACTGTTACTATTATAATCCCACTATCTGGTGTCACACAGCAGTAGTTCTCCTTCGAGTCTGGTTTCTTTCAAGCTTTCTTCCTCGTGTCATTTCAGCAAAACTTTTGCGGCTTGCTCATTAGAGAGCTAAATTTATATCCAAAAGCTGCTTTGTAATGATGTTTTCTTGTTAAACGTAGTGTGCGAATAAAATCGATTAATTGTGCCTCTTGTATTTGTTCATCTCATTATCTGTAGCCGCGTTATCCTGTTCTACAGGGTCGCAGGCGAGCTGGAGCCTATCCCAGCTGACTACGGGCGAAAGGCGGGGT
>JAPEIY010000006.1:4319942-4330562 GCA_026122135.1 Cathorops aguadulce | reverse complement strand
TTATTATTATTATTATTATTATTATTATTATTATTATTATTATTATTATTATTATTTATTTTTTGTTTTGTTCCTGTAATATTTAATTTTGTGCTGGAAAAAAAAAGAACCAACATTTTTTGGAACTCTAAAATGTTTGTTTGTTTTTTTCTGAAATGTTTGGACTTAATATAGAAGTCATAAAATAGAAATCTATAATAAACTTTGTAAGAAAAAATGTGTGTGTGTGGGGGGGGGAGAGTGTAAGATCTTTTATGGAAATTTTGTTGGATTTGATCTGATATCAGGTTTTAGATAAGCTTGTGGAGCTGGAGGGGAAAAACAAAATCTGTAATTTAGGTCAGTATTCCAGACATTTCAATCCAGATTGTTGTGTGTGTGAACTCTAATGATGAAAAGAACTGAGTTAGAAAAGTGTGTTGAATTTTTTTTTTTTACTTCAAATATAAAAATAAATATAATAAATGTCAGATGCACTCACTCGGGCGGGTTTTGGAGCAGAGTGTGTGTTGGAGTTTGCAGAAGCACTCGGTACCGGTGGTGCACTCCTCTTCTTCAGCGCTGCAGCCGTCCGAGGACACCGAGAGCGCGCGCCTCCTCTGCGCCACCGACACCGACGCTGCTGCTCCTGCTGCTCCTGCACGAGATCCACCTCCACCTGCACCTCCGCTTCCGCTGTCCTGTCTCGCGCTCTCCGCCGCAGTGCCCAGGATGGAGCGGATGGTGAAGCTCGGGGCTGGAGACTGATTCATCATCATCATCTTCATCATCATCATAATAATAATAATCATCATCATCACCATCATCACCACCACTTCAGCCGCATCGCTCACTCACCACGCGCTCGTTTTTATTTCATGACGATAAATAATATGCATTAAAATAATAATAATAATAATAATAATAATAATAATAATAATAATAATAATAAAAATGACTCCGAATAGATTCCCGTCCTCGTGCACGCGCGCTTTCTCTCCTTCTCTTCACTCCGACTCAGGAGTGTGTGCGATGCTTTGATTTTCTTTCATTCTTTCTTTTTTTTCTTCTTTTTTTTTTTTTGCATGCATGCAGGTAGGGAGATAAATGCAATGCAAAGCAATGCGCGACGCGGAAAGCCTCCGAGCGCGAGCCAATCACCGGGCTTTAAACTCAAGCCGAGGGAGGATTTCACCCAGCATGAGAACACATCTCCTCCAGCCCAGCTGCAACATCTGGCTTCTGGTTTAGTCATACACTATAAGTCGAGGTGAAGGTCATATAAAACACCATCACCTGCACAGAGAAAAGAGTGAAAGAGTGTGTTTGGATTTCAATACACACACACACACACACACACGTCCAAGGTAACTCACGATTAAAGTTATTATTATTATTATTATTATTATTATTATTATTATTATTATTATTATTCAGCCCTGAAAGACAAATCTGCTTCACGAAAAAAAATAAATAAAAATAAAATGCCCCCAGTTAAAACATCTGCTTAGGACATCATCACATCATCATCATCATCATCATCATGATCATTGCTGTAATTATTATTATAATTATTATTATAATTATTATTATTTATTTATTTTTATTGTGTAGGATTTTTTTACTTATAAAATGGCATGGAATTTTAAGCAGTGTTTTAACAATTTTTTTTAAATACTATATATATATATATATATATATTAGTTTTGTTTTGTTTTGATTTTACTGTGCACTGCTCACACATGTTTTGAAATAAAGATTTCATTTTATTATTACTGTGTGTGTGTGTGTGTGTGTGTGTGTGTGTGTGTGTGTGTGTGTGAGAGAGAGAGAGAGCGCACCGCAAATTCATTGGATACCTAATTGCAGGTATAAAGTATTTTTTTTTTTAAAACAAACAACTTAAACACAACTGGTCTCATGAATTTGAAATAAATGAAGGATTGAAAGTGAATTCTTGCAACAATAAGAATGAAGAATGTGGGAGATGATGATGATGATGATGATGATGATGATGATGATGATGATGATGATGATGATGATATAAATAAATAAATAAATAAATAACGCACTCAAGCTCACTGCTGTATTTATCAGCAGGGAAGTTTCTTCTTTCCAGCTAGGTTTTTATTTTTTTTTTTTATTATATTAATTACTTAGTGCTGCAGTTTCCTGTAGAATTCCCCCCAGACTGAATCCACCAACGTGATCCAGCTTCAGCTCTTCACCCAGCCAGCAGGACTTGAGTTCAGGGCTCTTACTGATCACTGACACACTCAACCTTTCTGACACCTTTATTCATTCACTGTGTTTACTTTCTGATAAGCAGAACATCAGTGCACACACCTCTGTTAGTTTGTAAAGTTGTGGATATTTTTCTGATTTCAGTCTGTGATTAATGAATGAACAGGTTCAGTGAGAGCAGATGAAAGCACATTACAGACCGGAGATCAATATCTCTGGAGCAGCTGGGTGTGTGTGTGTGTGTGTGTGTGTGTGTGTGTGTGTGTGTGTGATCTCAATATCTCAGAACTCCAGTTTTTAGTCAAACACACATTACACACTCATTTTAAAAATTCATGGGGACTTTATACTTCAGTCACTGTGTTAAAAAAAAAAAACGTATTCGCTGAAAGTCTATGATTAAAATGTTAACCGTATTTCAGTGAGGGGAAAAAATTACTTATTATAGGGGTTTGAACCCGAGCTTTACTGCTGGTGTGATGATTTTTATACTTTCTATCATTCTATCTACAACACATATATTTAAAAAAAAAAACATACACACGTTTCATGTTGTTGGACTTGTGAGTATATAATACTATCCTGACACAAATACACGTAAATTAACTTCCTGTTTTCAAACACAGTGATCATAACGCCTGTGAAATATGAATATTCAGACCACACCCACCCACAATTATTATAAATGTTTATGGATAATATTTCCTAAATTATTGGTTTATCAATATAATATACACAATTACAACAATAACAAAACTGCGTGTTACTTTTATTCCTATATTATTATTATTATTATTATTATTATTATTATTATTATTATTATTATTATTATTATTATTATTATTATGCCTACATATTATTTGACAGAACAAATTATTTATTAAGTATTTATTGATTTTTTGCACATGTGGCTATTTTTTTAAATGACTTTATTAATTAACTATTTATGATTTATTATTTATTTTTGTTCTTCTATCCCTCGTTTATAGCCGAGACACACAAACAACAAATAAATCATGTATATATAAAGTCTGTTAAATAGAAAGAGCTTATTGTTTTGTCGTGAGCCATTTTCTACACATTTCTACAAATTGAGCGCGTTGTCCAACAACAACAATAACAACAACATTAATAATAATAATAATAATAATAATAATAATAATAATAATGATGTTGCGGTTCATGATGAGCACGTGTTGTGTTTTTTTTTTTCAAATTAATTAATTAATTTATTTCTTTGTAAACAGACTCTTGTTCATTATTTCTGCTTCATAGACGTAAAATATTTCTCGACAGTAATTTCACACGCGGGAAAAAAAACCCTTTCCAATCAACCAGTTTTTATTACAGCAATACAATATCAAAATCTGTTTCATATACACAACATTGCATTTCTCAACAGCATGATTTATGTCTATTTACAACACCTTTTATATCTATATTTATAGATAGATATAAATATATACACTGAACCCCCCCCCCAAAAAAAAAAATCATAAAAAATAATAATCATAAAAAAACTCAAATTGGGTGGCTTTAATGCAAAAACTCATGACGTCATTTGTATAAAGGTGTAAGACAGGTGTGTTAATCAGTGATTGTCCGCACACTGAAGCTCTGACTGCAGTCTCTGTGTGTGTGTGTGTGTGTGTGTAAAAACGCGTCTACACACAACGCAGAGCTTTCCCACACACACACACACACACACACACACACACACACACACACACGTGGCGAATTCTAATGAAAAACATGTATATAATATAATTTAAAAAAAGATAAAAAAGAAAAGAAACAAAATTAGAAATAAATCTATCACTCTCTCTAGAGCCCTCAAATAATAATAATAATAATAATAATAATAATAATAATAATGAGATTGTTTTTTCTTCTTTTCTTTATTTGATTTCATTAGAAACATTAGATGACATTTCGGTGTCGCGTTATAAATCGTTCATAAATGTAGGCAGTGAGTGATGAAGGTGATGAAGGTGATGAGTGCGCGCGCGGAGTTCATACAGGTCTGAGCAGCGGTACGGCAGCGACCACCGGATGTGGATAATAGACCGGATGTGGGAAGGTGAGGAGAGGCTGGCTGGCTGTGGCGTGGCTGGACGCGGCGCTGGCGGTGTCGCTGGCTGAGCCCTCGCGGTAGAGCACCGGGACCGGGACCATGCGGCGCGCGGCCGTGTGGCTCAGACTGGCCGCCTCGAGCTCCGCCGCCAGCTGCCGCTTCCACTTATTGCGCCGGTTCTGGAACCAGATCTTCACCTGAGTCTCGGTGAGCTGCAGGCTGGAGGCCAGGCACGCGCGCTCGGCGCTGCTCAGGTACCGCTTCGCGTCGAAGGTGGACTCGAGCTGGAACACCTGGCTGCGCGAGAACACCGTGCGCGTCTTCTTCTTCCGGCACGGCGGCCGCTTGTCCGAGCTCTCCGCCGCCGCGCCCGCCGCTTCCGGTGCGTCGTCTCCGCGCTTCGGCTCGTCCGTGTCGCTTTCCTCCAGCAGGATCTCATCCACGCTTTTGCTCTCCTCGTCCTCTTTGGCGTCCGGTTCTAACGCGAGCCGCGGCTCCGGTGAGTCTCTGTCTGTACCGGACGCCGGGGACGAGTCTCGAACCGCCAGCCTCTCTGACACTGTAACCACACACACACACACACACACGCGCGCGCGTTAACAAAGCTGCACACTTCTGTCACACTGAAATGCTTTTTTTTTTTTTTGGAAACAGTTTCACCAGAAAACTTCTTGAAACATGAATCATTCCTCTAAAGATGATCCAGTGAAATCCCGCACTCTCAGAACTCCAGCACAGCTCACACAAACACTGGAACACTGTTCCAGCTACCAAACTGCATTCTTCATCCTCACAGAACCTTTTTTCCCCTAACTGAAGGTGCAGATGGTCCTGCTGTAGCTCTGATTCATCTGGAAAGACAAAAGGTTGTTCACACTAAAGGGACCCAACATGCTGTCTGTGGTGCTAAAGCAGCACCAGCTTTATTTCTGAGAGTGCGGCCTTCAGGAGAAACCATCTGTTCTTCAGTAGCAATGTTCTGCTCCATGACATGTTCCTCAAAGAACATCACATGTTTAGGAGACAAATCAGAAGATCTTCCTGAACTCGCTTGAGACTCTCATGATGCTTCATTCTCTGACAGGAAACGCTTTTTTTTTTTTTTAAATCTCTGCCCATAAAAATAAATAAATAAATAAATAAATGTTCTCTGAAGGATGTTTTTAAATCTTCACCTAAATATTTATCTAAAGAAATCTAAAAAAAAAAAAAAAGGTTTCCCCCCCTTCCCCCTTCTAAGACAAATTCAGTCGCCATCAAAAATGGTTTGGTTAATTTCTTCTGCTTTACTGTTGAATTTAATTAAAAATATTAAGTGTAAACTTGAGCACAGGTAGATTAGATGAATCATGTTTTAATCCAGTCTTTAAATCAATACTCAGTGATATCAGACATAAGATTAGACGTTTTAAACATAATCAGCGTTTAATTCATTTTAGCCACTTGATAAAGATAAATTAGTTTCTCGTGATCATAAATAAGCTCGATAAAGAAGTGCTGAGTTTGTTCAAAATGTTAGATGCCAGTGTTTAGAAAGACAGAAAGATATCATGAATTATTGATGCTCATCTGTCTGCTTTCACTTGATATAAATAATTGCAAAAAAAAAAAAAAATCCGTCACCGATTTAGGACGATTTAAAACACAGTTAAACAACTTACAGTTGAATCATTTACACACAAAAGCCTAAAGTTCCCATGAAGCAGCTTTACAATATAATGGCCCAAATTATGGAGGACAATCTAAATAAATAAATAAATAAATAAATATCACCCGCTAATTGCGGCGGCCTGAGTTTGTGTTAATAAACTACTGCATGTTGTCATGACTGTTTAATCGGCCTTCACCTGGTCATCTCTGACAACCCTGTCAATAACTAGCGCATGATTTATTACATGCAATTAAATTAACAATTAATCAACTAATTAATCATTCAAAATGCGACGTTTTAACGCACGGAAAATAAATAAATAAATAAATAATGGACATAAAGACTCTAAAGGTGTAAAATCTCTCATGTAACACCTCGGGATCGAGATATGAGCCAGAGATTATGCAAATTATTATAATTATTAGAACAGGATAAAGCGGCTAGAGATAATGAGATGAGAATGAGATTATTATTATTATTATTATTATTATTATTATTATTATTATTATTATTATTATTATTATTATCACGTGGGTTTTGCAGGGTGAATGGAATTAGTCTATACAGTACATGCCAAAATAAACTCCCAAGTCTTTTAATTCCACACTAGTGGTCTATTTTTTTTTTAATTGATCTATTTATTATTATTATTATTATTATTATTATTATTATTATTGAATAATGGATCTAAATAGACACTGAGGACCTTAGACTAGATAATTCAACATTAGGATGAATTCAGTACCTCAGATTCGGCTCTGAGGGGGGTAAAAGGTACTAAATTGTACCATTTTCTTGTCGCTGGTTTGGTAGGAAAAAAAAAAAACTTTATGCACCTTTAGGTATATAGACCTTAATTTTTTTTAAGGTGCTATATCCGCATTTCCAGGTGAAATGATACAGTCGATGTTAAAGATAGGCTTTAGGTTGTACAATAGAATAAATAGGGTACTAACGAAACGACAAGGTGCAATTTAGTACCCTTTCTGTGGTCTGTTAGAATAGAATAGAATATTTCGACTCCCACTATTCTATATAAAGGTACTACACTATACTTTTCCTTGTCACTAAGGCACTCCCTTTATCTTCAACACACCTTACAGATTTAATATCCATTTTTCACCAGGACATGTCCACAGAGCACCTTTTAATGCATCAGAACTCCTTAAGATCCAGTTATGTGCCTTACATTATATATATATATAAAGATGCCTAAAGTAAAATGGTTCCACCTCAGTATCAGACTGGTACCTAAAGGTACAGCAAGAAAGTCCAAACAATAATATATTATCTGAAAGAAAATAAATTAATAATAATAATAATAATAATAATCTCATAATAATAATAATAATAATAATAATAATAATAATAATAATAATAATAATAATAATAATAATAATAATACCAGGCAGGACTAAACTGGACCTCGCTGATTAGTATTTAAAATGTTTTTAGGTACCTTGATAATTGGACCTTGAGAACCATTTTAGTATAAGGTACCCGATGTATGTCCGATGTCCAGGTACATCCAATGAGATAAGGGTACTGAAGAGGTACCAAAGAGGAATGATTGAGAGTATAGAGAGCAGAAAAAGGGCCGGTTATAGGTAGTACTGTTTATTTTCTGAGTGTGTGTAAGAATTAGGCTATAAATAAACAAACAAATAAATAAACTAATTGGAGGTATAGCACATGTCTGGCACAGGTAAAAGGTACTTCTGTGGTACTTGTATAAGGGTGCTAAAGGTACCACCCTAAAGGTGGTGGAGTCTAGTACCCTGTTATTTGTGTAAGTGTCTGGGTTACTCATGGTACTGTTGTTGGTGAGTGTGAGCTCTGACCTGCACTCCTGGGTAAGTGTCCGTAAGGGTACCACCAGTGCGCCGCTAATCCAAACCTCTGCACGGGCAAATCAAAGCGCGGAAAACTCAAGTCTCCGACCCGGGACAGCGCCAAGCCGTGCTCCAGGAGTCCTTTGGTGGAGTTCATGATGGCTTTGGGTTTGATCAGGGTGGGCTTGCTCTCGCAGTTGAGCAGGTTTTTGATGGAGAACGGAGAGTCTTTAAACGGGCGAGTCTCCGGCGTTGTCTCGGCCATTGGATCACCATAAAAAACACACCCAGTCCAATCTCCTCCGAACCGGGTCGAGATGCAGAGATCAAGCTTTTAGGAAGCTTTGCAGAAGATCCCTCACGCACTCCAAGAACCTGAAGATCAAACTGTATAGACAGATAGATAGATAGATAGATAGATAGATAGATAGATAGATAGATGAAGAATGGACACGTCTGGAGGCTAATGATGAAATCAAAATGTCATCCAAGTTAAATGCGGACACTGAGCTCTGAGCACAATGGCAAATGGGATTTAAGGAGGAATAACATGGCTGAGAGAGAGAGAGAGAGAGAGAGAGAGAAGAGGGAGGAGGAGGAGAGACGTGTGTGTGTGTGTGTGTGTTGCTCCGCCCTGTGTGTGTGTTATTGGTCTTGTACTACAAATTAGTCAGCAGTTAATTAGACTACATCCTAAACAGATATGATGCTACACTGGGGCTACAAAACATCACGTGACTGACTGATGTTATAACACCCTCATTAACACGGAAATGAATTTATTATTAACAATCAGCTGCAATTCTTTTGATTCATAGCACCTCTCTCACACTCCAGCTCTCACTTCGTATCCAAAACACACTGTCAATTTCTAATTAATTAAAAAAATATATAATTTTTTTAAATTTAAAAAAAAAAAAAAAATATATATATATATATATCCAAGCGAGAGTCTGTATCTGGAGATGAGTGATTATTATTTATTTTTAAATCTATATTCTTGCATTTAGATAAAAAAAAAAAAAACTGTGCTAGAATTCGAGTATGATGAATGAGATAATAATAATAATAATAATAATAATAATAATAATAATAATAATAATGCAGTGTTTATTTTGTGTCTTTATTAAAGACAGTGGTATGTTTAAATATTATTTCCGTCAGATCAAATAAATAATATAACTGTTGTATCCTTTGAGCTTTAAAACACAATAATTTTGTACAAAAGTTCATTTAGTCATTTTATAACTGAGGAAAAATAAAGTCATAGACAGTCTCTTGTACCAACCTTTATTTAATTTTAATTTAATTTCGTGTTTATTGTTTATTTATTTATTTTGGTCTCTTATTCTTGTGACAAATCAGACACAAATGCTCTTCTTTAACTTTTAGCAATTTAATATAAAAAGACCAACAACACTGAACCAGGAAGAAAAACAGGTTATTTATGGCATCACATGAGGCTCCATTTTGTAATTAATGGAAGGAAATGAACTGAGCTGTGTACTGGCTCTTTAAATCTATTTTCCTAATTAATCAACAAGCACACTTTCTTCCTCGAGGTGTGATTAAATATTTATATTTTACACGCTTATAGATTTAATACACTTTGCATTCTCGCCATTTGGCTGTTCAGTATGAGACACTGAGCATGCTGAGCATGCTAGCGCCGCCTGGTGGTCAGATTGATGCCTAGAAAAGCTCCAGAGACGGAATTTTAGAATATATCCCATGTTTTATTGATGTATTAAAGCGATGAGAGTTTTTAATGTTGGACTTTCCACATATTTGAAACCCCAAACTGTAGATTTTAAACACTGTGTATGAACAGAACATTTACTAGCTTTATTATTTTTGAAAGCCATTTTTATTTAGCTGACAATAAATAATCAATAAGTAATAAATACATAATATACAAATATATAATGTATACAATTCTAAGAAACGAATGAGTAAACAAATACAGTTTACAGTAATCAACACAACTGTCATTCACAACAACAACAACGACGACAACAATAATTGTACATGTATATTCATAAACAAACAAACAACAAATAAATGAACATTTTAATTTTAGTGCCATCTGACTGACTCATTAGTTTATGATCAATTTAATTAGCTCAGAAACCTACAACATGGCGCGCGCGCACACACACACACACACCACTGATAAGGTTGATAACTGAAATACACAGCCATAGATTGATCAGCCATTGACGAATTATTATATTTGAACTCACCAACAGTCCAATCCCATTTCACGGCCCATTGGAAAAGCACTTCTATCGCCTCCTTCATCGCCACAGCTCTGGTTTATGAGCTCTTACAGGTCGTAAATTCTCTACAGATCAGCTCAGTATTGATGTTTGGACACATTGGCCTGTGCTCTACATTATAACTTTCAGTACAGATACAATACCAGAATCTGTGTTAGAGTGTGTTACAATATTTTCATATGACTTCCTATGAACCCTGCATTGATGATGCATTATAACATGTTACAAAACCTAACAGAAGCCTGAAATGTTTAAGAAAATGTTACTACGGGCATCATGACAGTCGTGTATCTGGCATTAGAAGGCATTATGTACATCATGTAGTACGTTATAGATGCATTTATAATTCAAACATAGTATTTATTATTACAACCCCGATTCCAAAAAAGTTGGGACAAAGTACAAATTGGAAATAAAAACTAATTTACAAATCTCAAAAACTGATATTGTATTCACAATAAAACATAGACAACATATTAAATAACGAAAGTGAGACATTTTGAAATTTCATGCCAAATATTGGCTCATTTGAAATTTCATGACAGCAACACATCTCAAAAA
>JAPEIY010000006.1:4299877-4310123 GCA_026122135.1 Cathorops aguadulce | reverse complement strand
TAAAAATGCAAAAGTTATTGTAAAATGAAATCGCTCGGGGTCCATTGGACCCCAAAAGTCCTGAATAGGGTTAATTAAAATACATGTATATGTTGCAGGTCAAAATGAGTTCCACGTCAAAATGATTTCAACATAGTTTGATTTCAGCCGAGTTGGAGATGCATGTTCGCAGTAGAAGCCATTGCACAACACGAGTTCCTTTGTATCACTGCGTCTGTGCAAAGTTATAATTATATGTAAATGCCACACACATGATAAAGATCAATTTTTGAACACCTCTCCCAATGCAACGACTTGGTGGCTGAGTGGTTAAGACGAGAGACAACTGATCCAGAGGTCAAGGGTTTGATCCTTTGTGTGTGCAGCAGGGAAAAAAGGCAAGTTGGTATAAACACTAGATGATAAAAATTGTTACAGATAAGGGGGATAAAGGGTAAAGAGAATAGGAAAATAAGATGAAGGCAAGGATAGAAGAAAAGGGGAAAATCCCTTTTTTAAATATGATGGATACTCAAACCTATATAAAATGTATTTTACCTAGGTTGAAATCATTTTCATTTTGACCTGTAATTCATTTTGACTTTTATATATAGTATATGTATGTGTGTGTATATGTGTAGATGTACTGTATGTGTATAATATTTGCAAGGGAACAAAATCATCCTGAATAGGATGATTTTTATTGAAAGCATGCTAGCAAACCGATCCAAAATGGAGACAGGCAGAGTCGAAAAACAGGCAGTGGTGGAGTGAGACACAGACAGGATATCCTGAATAGGTGCATTTTGTGAGAATATAGCATATGAACCATCAAATTGTAGTGTTGTGTATTTTGCATCAGTAAATTACTGCATTGTCTTGTGACCGTGATACCAATGAGATACACACAGCAGTTATGAATACATATTTATTCCTTTCTTTGTCACCGCATGCCATGCGCCAGAAACGCTACAACATTTATTATGGTGTGACTCTGCTGGGTGCCTGGTAGACAGCAGTGAACCAGCGCTTTCACTTTACATCATTTGTTAGAGTTACCATCCAATATCAAACTTGATATGTAACTAGACAACTGTTTGACATCAGTCAGGTCCACATGCAGTGCCATTAGGACTAATTACTATGCACCTTTTACTGACTGTGCTCTAATCACAGTGCATACATGTAAGGACTATCAGGAACACACAGACTTTGCAAAGTATATGCTCTACTCTGTGTCTGTTACCAAGCTTTGTATTTTGTTTTACTTTTCTGGTTTTGACCCTGTTTGTGTTTTTGAACTGTGAGTATTGTATTCCCTCTGATATCCTGTCTGTGCCTCACTACCACTGCCTGTTTTTTTGACTCTGCCTTTGTCTCCATTTTGGATCTGTTAGCAAGTTCTTTCATTTGGATTTACTTTCACCAGGGATCTGATTGCACTTGCATCTATCGCCCTTACATGACAAACTGTCAATTATCTCCATGGAAATTGTCCAATTTCACTTAATCGGTCCAAAAAATGTATTTAGTTGCTGCAAATATTTTTTCCATTGTTAAGCATTTGTGCCTGCAATGTGGTGGATGGCGAAGTAATTATGCAGTCAGTTGGTGGGATGAGGTAGCACAATAATGACCTTGTTAAGACAATAGAATTAAGTGATACGTGTGAGAGGTGGCGATGATAAGTGATGAGCAAGTATTTGAAAAGGAAAAATGCAGCCTCTGAACTGGGCCCTGGACAAAATTTTCACCCAGCTGAAGAGCCTAGTATGAGTGGTGGTCAAAAGAAAGCAAAACCGGTGAGCTCAAGGCAATACGGTGAAAGTTATCTTTCGTTTGGATTTACTTTCACCAGGGATCTGACTGCACCGACTGTTATGCTTGGTGTGTGTGGAAAAGCTATCCAACAGTGCCATGGTCCCAAGCAAGCTTAAATGTCTTCTCCAAATAAAACGCCAGTCACTTCAAAACAAGAACATGGACTATTTTGTTTGCCTGCGTGAACACACTGAGAGACACGTAACTTTAATGAGGAAAAACCCCAAAGGTGTTTGAGGGAGCTCTCAAAGCTAGCTACTTAGTAGCTGAACTCATAGCTACTAAAAAAAAAAAACTAAAAATCTAATAAGCTACTGGACCAATAACTGTTTTAACTAGTTTTATGAAATTGTCCTTAATATTCTCTGTAAAATGTTAGTAAATCGCACATTATTAAAAAAAAAGCAAATTAAAAATAAGTACTGGATAAAAATCCATCTGTCTTATGTAAATGAGACAAATTTCGTTGTTCGGTGGTCAAGTATTTGAGTGTCCTGCAAAAGTATTCATCCCCCTTGGTGTTTGTCTTGTTTTGTCAGATTACAAACTGGAATTAAAATGGATTTTTGGGCGGTTAGCACAATTGGAATTACACAATATGCCTACCCTTTTAAAAGGTACTTTTTTGGGGGGGGGGGAAGAAACTTGAAGTGTACATAGGTATTCACCCCCAAAAATCAATACTTTTTAGAGCCTACTTTTGCTGCAATTACAGCTGCAAGTCTCTATTAGCTTAGCACATCTAGCCACTGGGATTTTTGCCTGTTCCTTAAGGCAAAACTGCTCCAACTCCAAGTTAGATGGGTTGCATCGGTGTACAGCAATCAAGTTATGCCACGGATTCTCAATTGAATTGAGGTCTGGGCTTTGATTAGGCCATTCCAAGACCTCCTAAATGTTTCCCTTTAAATCACTCCAGTGTAGCTTTAGCAGTATGTCTTGAGTCACTGTCCTGCTGGAATGTGAACCTTCATCCCAGTTTCAAACTTCTGGCTGACTCAAACAGGTTTTCCTCCAAAATTTGTCCTGTATTTGTCAAGCTCCGCCCCAGACATCCACTCTGGAGATTATGGATCTCTCACACCAGTGCCTATCCAGGACAGGAATTCCTTCTGCCTTGAACTCACTTCCTGGTTTTCACTGCTGCTTATTTAAAGGCCATTCTCAGACTGTTTTTGCAAGAACGTTTCGTTTGCTACTCTAGCTGTTTTTGTGCCGCTCTTGCTTCTCATGGTTTTTCTCTCTAGTAACTTTTTTCTTGTTCATGGTTTTTCCACACTAGCGATTTTATCTTTGCCTGTCTTGTTTTTGTCTAGTTGTTTGTCGCTTTTTGCCCGGACTATTTTTGCCATTTGTTTTTTGTCCTGTCTGTTTACCCATTTGCCACACCCTTTCTTCCCTGTATTAAATCCCCTTATTTATTGAATTACTGTCTCTGTTTTTGGATCCTAACTTCACCATACCTCCACCAGTCTTAACAGTATGTTCTGGCCAACATGGATCCAGCGGAACTTGCCCATCTGAGAACAGCCATCCAACAGCAAGGGACTCTCCTTGGGACCCACCAACAAGACCTACAACAAATTACCCAAAACTTCACCACCCTGTCCAACGCACTCAACCTTCTCACCACACAGCTGCAGAGCTGTCAAGCCATGCCTACCCCTGCTCAGCCATCTTCTACTTCAGCTCCTGCCACTGCCTTTCTCCACAAACTGAGACTTCCAGCACTTCAGCCCGACAATGGAGAACCAGGTAATTGCAGATAATTTTTGTCTCAATGTTTGTTGATTCTAGAACTGCAACCTCTGGCCTTCCCCACAGAACACTCACAGGTAGCATATACAATAATGCTCCTCACTGGCAAGGCCAGAGAGTGGGGAACTGAGGTCTGGGATGCCAATGCAGTATTGTTCCAGTTTCAAGGATTTCTCTGAGGAGATGAGACAAACTTTCGACCGCTCTGTCCAGCCGGGAGGTGGTCAGAAAACTCATGGAGCTGTGGTACCCCGTCTACCTCGGATTACGCCATCGAGTTCCAGACGTTGGCAGCTTCATGCAGTTGGAATGAGTGCCCAGATCGACGTGTTCCTGCATGGCTTGTCCGACACCATCAAGGATGAGTTGGTATTGTGGGAACTGCTGTCAGAGCTCTCCAGCCTCATGGACCTCGCCAACCGCATCGACGCTTGGATCCAGCAATGGAGGAGAGAGAGAAGAACTGCCCCAGATTCACCTCTTTTCCACCTCCCACCGTATCCGTCAAACCCATGTAGGTAGACCAGGTTCAGGTGTCAGCGGAGGAACAAAACCAGGGACCTGCTTCTGCTGGGACACATCTGCTGAGCCTGCCCACTAAAAGGACGAGCCCACCAGTGACTCTAGGGGAGGTAGGCAACGCTTGGAACCAGTCCCCCACTAATTGTACATTACTTCCTGTCATCATTATCCATGACAACCAGCATCACTATCTCCAGGCCCTCATCGACTCAGGGCAGACAGGAACCTGATCTGCTCCGCCACTGCCAAGCATCTGGGAATCCTGCTACTTGCTTTTGACATCTCTCTCACTCTCCTGACACTCAATGGCACTGGCTTGAACAGCATCACCCACCTTACCGCCCCACTCACCCTAAGGATTTCCAGTAACCACTCAAACCATCCAGCTTCACGTAATGAACAACCCCCATGTACCCATCATCCTAGGATTACCATGGTTAATGCAGCACAACCCCCACCTTAACTGGGCTGGCAACACCATTCTAGGCTGGAGCCAGTCCTGCCTAGCTTCCTGTCTGAACTCCACTCTGCCTTCCGCCAAACAACCGCAGCCTTCAGCCAGTGAGTTCCCTGACCTCTCTCATGTGCCTTGGGAATATCTGGATCTCAAACTTGTTTTCAGCAAGACCTGAGCAGTGTCCCTCCCTCCTCAGACCCTATGACACTGGTATCGACCTCCTACCTGGGACAGCGCCACCCAAAGGATGACTCTACGCTCTCTCCCATCGAAAGGCAAGCCATGGAGAAGTACATCTCCAAATCTTTGGTAGCTGGGATCATCTGTCCTTCCTCTTCACCAGCAGGGGCAGGATTCTTCATGGAAAAGGACAAGTCGCTCCACCCCTGCATTGACTATCGGGTTCTCAACACCATCATGGTCAAGAATCACTACTGCTCATGACCACAGCCTTTTGAACTACTCCAGGGAGAGGGAGCCAAGGTATTCACCAAGCTAGATCTACACAACACTTACCATCTCATCAGGATCAGGGAGAGGGACGAGTGGAAGACTGCCTTTAACACCACCACTGGTCACCAACGAGTACCTTGTGATCCCTTTCAGCCTGACCAACGCACCCGCAGTCTTCCAGGCACTCGTTAACGACATCTTAAGGGACTTCCTAAACATCTTCATTTTCATGTACCTGGATGACCTCCTGATCATCTCCCGCTCCCTGGAGGAACATTTGAGGTCACGTCCAGCAGGTCCTCCAGTGCCTGTTAGAGAACAAGTTGTTCATCAAGGTGGAAAAGAGCGAATTTCACCAGAGCTCGGTCTCATTTCTGGGATTCAGCATCTCCCCAGCAAGGATCCAGATGGACCCCCTCAAGCTCAAGGCAGTTGCTGATTGGCCAACCCCATCTTCGAGATGAGTGCTCCAGTGCATCCTAGGATTTGCCAACTTCTACAGGTGCTTCATTCGCAACTTCGGTGGCTGGACTTCTTTCAGCCCTGACCTTGACCAAGACCCAATTCAAGTGGGGGGAGGAAGCGGAGAGCCTTTTCCATGCTCAAGCATGGGCTCACCACAGCACCAGCACCCATTCTCACCATACCCCATCCTACCAAGCAGTTTGTCAAGGTTGATGCTTCTGAGTCAGGGGTCAGAGCTATACTATCCCAGAGGGCCGGTGACAAAGTCCACCCATGCTCCTTCTCCTGCCAGCTATCCCCAGCCGAATGGAATTATGACATTGGCGACCGAGAGCTACTGGCTGTTAAACTAGCCTTGGAAGAGTGGAGGAACTGGCTCGAGGGATCTGAGCTCCCCTTCCTAGTCTGGACCAACTATATGAATCTGGAGTACCTCAAGTCCACCAAACACCTGAATTCCCATCAAGCCCATTGGTCTCTCTTCTCCCAGTTCAACGTCATGCTCTTCTACTGCCCAGGCTCCAAGAATGGCAAACCCGACACCCTGTCCAGGATATTCTCTTCCCACCAAGAGGAGTCCAAGCCACCAGAAACCATCCTTCCTCCATGCTGCCTGGCAGGAGTCGCCATTCTAGAGGTTGAGTCGCTCATGCAGAAAGCCTTGAAGCAGGACCCCGGTGAAGGTAACCCCAACAACATTCCTCTTAACTATTTGTTCCCTGTCCTGTGCGAACTCGGGTACTGCAGTGGCTCCAAGCTGGCCTGTCATCCAGGAGCCACCCAAACCCTGGGACTCATCCAGCAGCACTTTTGGTGGCCATCCATCAAGGACGACATCCAGGATTTCGTGGCAGCCTGCAACAAATGTGCCTGGAACAAGACAGCCAATTGACCCCTGCCGGCTTGCTAAGACCCCTCCTGACTCTGCATTACCCTTGGTCTCACATCGCCCTGGACTTCGTTACAGGACTCCCCAACTCAGGTGGCAACAGATGCATCCTCACTGTCATTGACCATTTCTCCAAGACTGTCCATTTCATTCCTCTGCCCAAGCTCCCCTCAGCCAAAGAAACTGCAGAATTACTCATCCACCATGTTTTGCACCTACATGTACTACCCACCGACATTGTTTCTGACTGGGGTCCAGTTCACTGCACAGTTCTGGAGGGCTTTCTGCAAACTCATTGGGGCCACCTGTAGTCTCACCTCAGGCTTCCACCTACAGACCAATGGCCAGGCAGAATGGGCAATCCAGGCTTTGGATGTTGCACTCAGGTGCATGGCATCCAGGGATTCCAGTTCTTGGAGTAAGTACCTACCCTTGATCGAGTATGCTCATAATACTCTTCCTTCATCTGCCACAGGTCACTCACCCTTCCAGTGCTCCCTAGGTTACCAACCACCACTCTTCCCCAATCAAGAGGAGGAGGTTGCCATACCCTCAGCCCAAATCTTCATATATCACTGCAGGAGGATGTGGACATTGGTCTGGAGAAGACTCATTCAGTCCACCCTAGCATCCAAGAGGCAGGCTGACAAACACCGCTCTAAGGCGCCCACTTACCAGGTGGGGCAACGAGTCATGCTCTCCACATGCCATCTGCTACTCAGAACCATCTCCTGCAAGCTGGCTCCCATGTACCTGGACCCTTCCTCATCAAAAGGGTAATCAACCCATGCTCCATCAGACTGGCACTACCACTCACCATGCAACATATCCACCCCACGTTCCACGTGTCATAGCTTAAACCTCTGGTCTCTAGTTCTTTTTCTATCAAATATCAATGATCACCATCAAACCCAAATATTCTCCACCAAATACCAACATTCTCTATCAAACAATATTCGCGACGGCATGGTGGTGTAGTGGTTAGTGCTGTCGCCTCACAGCAAAAAGGTCTGGGTTTGAGTCCCATGGCTGGTGAGGGCCTTTCTATGCAGAGTTTGCATGTTCTCCCCGTGTCCACGTGGGTTTTCTCTGGGTGATCCGGTTTCCCCCACAGTCCAAAGACATGCAGGTTAGGTTAACTGGTGACTCTAAATTGACTGCAGCTGTGAACCTGAGTGTGAATGGTTGTCTGTGTCTATGTGTCAGCCCTGTGATGACCTGGCGACTTGTCCAGGGTGTACCCCGCCTTTCACCTGTCGTCAGGAGGGATAGGCTCCAGCTTGCCTGCGACCCTGTAGAACAGGATAAAGTGGCTAGAGATAATGAGATGAAACAATATTCCCCAACAAATATCAGCAGTCTCCATTAAAGACCCACACACAAACACCTTCCATCAGACCCCAATGTTTAGATACCAATGACCATAAGCCATTCTCTATCAAATACCAATGATCACCACCAAACCCCAACATTATAATTATCCATCAATCACTAACATTCTCCATCAAACACCAACATTCTCTATTAAATACCCACACACCAACACCTTCCATTAGACCCCAATATTCCCATTCAGATACCAACATCCATAAGGCATCCATCTATTTTCTTCTGCTTATCCAAAGTCAGGTTGTGGTGGCAGCAGGCTAAGCAGGGTATTCCAGGTGTTCCTTTCTCTAGCAACACTTTCCCGTTCCTCCTAGGGGATCCCAAGGCACTCCCAGACCAGATGAGATATATGTTGCAGGTCAAAATGAGTTTCAGGTCAAAATGATCTCAACCTAGGTCAAAATGATTTTACAAAGTTATAATTATATGTGAATGTCACACACATACTAACACAATCACTTGGTGGCTGAGTGGTTAAGACAAGAAACAACTGATCCAGAGGTCAAGGGTTTGATCCCTTGTGTGTGCAAGTTGGTATAAACACTAAGTAATAAAAATTGTGTAACAGTTAAGAGGGATAAAGAGGATAGGAAAATAAGATGAAGGTAAGTTGAAATCATTTTGACCTGAAACTCCAGTTTGACCTGTGACATACAGTATATAATCTCTCCAGCATGTTCTGGGTCTACTCCAAGGTCTCCTCCCAGTTGGATGTTCCTGGAAAACCTCCAAAGGAAGGTGCCCAGGAGGCTTCCTAATCAGATACCTGAACCACCTCAGCTGGATCCTTTTGACATGAAGGAGCAGTGGCTCTACTCCAAGATCCCTCCAGATGTCTGCGCTCCTCACCCTAGTTTTAAGGGTGAGCCCAGCCACCCTACGGAGAACGCTCATTTCAGTCTCCTGTATCTGCAATCTCATCCTTTCAGTTAGTACCTAAAGCTCATAACCATAGGTGAGGGTTGGAACATAGATTGACTGGGAAATCAAAAACTTTGCCTTCTGGCTCAGCTACCTCTTTACCATGATGGACCGGTACAATGGCTGCATTACTGCTGATGCCACCCCAATCCACCTGTCCATCTTATGCTCCATATTACCATCACTTGTGGACAAGACCCGAGATACTTCACTTGGGGCAGCAACTCACTACCAACCCGGAGGGAGCACTCCACCATTTTCCAGGAGAGAACCATGACCTCAGACTTGGAGTTACTGACTCTCAACTGCTTCACTCTTGGCTGCAAACCACAAGATATTCTCTATGAAATATCAACATTCACCACTAAACCACAACATTCATAATTCTCCATCAAACACCAACATACACCAACAGAGACGCTCATCGAATACCAACATCCTGTATCAAACACACACAACATTACCAACACCTTCCATCAGACCCCAATATTCATATTCATACCAACATCCATAAGACATTCTGTATCAAATATTAATGTTCACCACCAAATTCACCACCAACATTCACGATTCTCCATCAAACACCAACACGCACCAACAGCAACACTCTTCATCAAACACTAACATTCATAATTCTCCATCAAACACTGACACACAAACCAACACACACCAGCACCAATCGTTTCCATCAAACACCAAAACATGCATCAAATTACACAAACATCAACATTCTTCATAACACACGCATACCCAGACTGACACACCCCAACATTTTTCTGATATTCTCTATGAAACACCAACCAACAAACACTAACATTTACCATCAAACTCCAATATTCTCCATTAAACACCAACATTCACCATGAAATACCAAAACTCATTGTTAACAGCTGAGTCATTCTCAAAATCAACTCTAAAGTTGGAAGAGAACTCTGTCGTACTCAGTAAAAGCCTTTCCACATCAGATCAGGTGGTGTGGATGGTGTTTCGGATGTTTGGTGTTGAACCCTGGGCATCTGTGCTCTGGCCTTCAGTGCTGTTAGTGTAATGGATGGAGGTCCAGCACAGCCATCATCAGGACATCATCTTTAATCAATAGCTCATGGCTACACCACTAACTAGCTCTGCCGAGAGGCTGTACAGGCCACAGTGCACATGCACACACACACACACACACACTCACCCGTGGAGACCAGATCAATGAAAGGTCAAAGGTCACAAATCACTCACTATAATTCACTAGTGTAATGTGTCACTCTGTCACGGCCGATGTTCAGGATCTAATAAACTGTGTTATAGCTACTCAGGTCCTGGATACGTTCACACCACATTTGTTTACTTTGAAAGGGCCAAACACCAATGTAGTCTAAAAATTTGTGAAATGTAACATGTGACGAAACCATAAGTAAATAATCAAACAACAAAATATCAGCAAGACTATCAATGTTAAAATAAACAGAGATGTACAGTAGGGTGCATCAGTTGCCCCCTAAAAATGAAAAGTTCCTCCGATCGTGATGCATTTTTGTTTTTATGTTCCTTTTGGTAAGAAAACACACTGGGTGAAATATTTTGACAAAATTCAAAAGTTT
>JAPEIY010000006.1:2825347-2835591 GCA_026122135.1 Cathorops aguadulce | reverse complement strand
GGTTAAAGGTTAGAGAGGCGGGGCTTATACGTCATCATTTCTGAAAATATCCGCTTCTCCGTCCACACGGCGCCGGGTGATCCGGCGTTTTAGGATTTAGCCACTCTGGGATGCATTTTCAAAAAACACCGGTTTCATACCTCGAGAAAAACGGACTCGTCTGGACGCGAGGCCGAAGCGATAAAGTATTTATGCGGAACCATCAAAATTGTACTCGTGTGGATTTTATACTTTCAAACTACAGTTAAAAAGCTCGTGCAAGGCTGATCTTCACCGGTACACGGATAAGTAACCTAATTTCTAATAATGTATTTTAAACCGGTTAATTTTTCTTGTATTCTGTAGTGTAATGTGCCCAAATGTTATGAAATGGTTTTTATATTGCCTTTCAGAGCAGCAATTAGCATCAAATTATAGTTTGACATCAGGGCCCGAAGGAAACATGATGTCATTTATAGCTCTGTGAAATTTAAATAGCTTTGATTTTCGTCCCTCAGCTTGCACAGTGATGAGTCTGGGGTTATAGAGTTGTAATGCTTCCCCGTCTCTCTCTCTCTCTCACACACACACACACACACGCAGAAGGAGAAGCAGGCAGAGCGAACAGATCTTTACATATCGGAGACAGATGGAGCTTCTCAGTGCCATGCTGGCTCCATTCAGTAAAGGAGGAGCCATGAGGGTCAGGATAAGCAAGATATCTTTTGCGGCTGATTGGTCAAGACCTTCTTAATGGCATGATCTTTTGTACACGATGTCATTCTATTAAATAATGTTTTTAATTCACATTCCTGAAGTGACTCCTGTGGCTAAATTCCTGATCTGTATGAACGTGTGAATACACCAGAGATCATGGTTTGTTTCTATAGAGTCTCCCCCTCGTCTGTGTCTCTCTGCATACCAGTCAGCTGGGTGTCTCTTCAGCTACACGGTGAAATGCAGTGCTCCGAAAGCGTCTGCGCATGTGTGATCTCTAGTGGAATAAACGAAGAACTGAGTTTCGGACGCCATCCAGAAACAGGACTTTAGTCATCACCAGCAGGTTTCTTCCAGAACTCTGAAATGGTGACATATGCTCTCGTGAGGCAAACGCGTCCGTATTGAAGTGATGAGTGTCTTCAACTAAATTTTTGATTTTGCTTTAAATTGCATTGTTCTTGTTGTTTGGGGTTTCTTCCAAGAGCATATCGCAGCACACGAGCACTATGCAGGTGGTTTAGTTTAGAGAGTGAAAGGCAAGCAGATGTCCGTGAGTTCAGTATGTCACCAGGAGGTCATAGGGAAGGGGCCATCTGTTGTCATACTGCTTTGTTTAAAAAAAAAAAACCTTCAACTTTAGACGCTGTCGTGTGTGTGTGTGTGTGTGTGAGTATAAAGTCAAAACACCCAAAGCAGTGTAAGTTAGAAAATGTTAAGCGTGTATTTGTAGATACAATTAATGTTAATAGAATTCTAGAAAACTTTTTCATGAATTCGTTGGTCAACGTAAGATCTAAATACATGGGTGCAAGTTTGCCAGTATGTGCCGGAAGCTCCGTGTTTTTTTTTTTTTGGTTCTGAAAGTCATTTTTCTAAATCGTGTAAATCCGTTGAGATTTTTTTGGGGTGGCCCTCTCACTGTCTCACTCTCAGCGTATTGCCGGGTTACCGCGGTACAGTCTCTGCACGAGACAAATCTTTTCATCTCGTCTTCGCCACAAACCTCATTCACTTTATCCGCCGCTCACCGACGAGCGGTCCTGACGAGCCCGTTGTTTCACGGTGTTATACATGTGTGAGATCATGTTTCACGCACGTAGCATGTTGTTCGACCAAATCAACACCGCTATTCCAGTATATATATTGTAAAAAAGGGATCACAGCAAAAGCATATTAAAAACGGTTGTTTCAACATTTAAATTAGTAGTTGCTAGATGTTTTGAAATATCACGCCTTGTACTTGAAATATTATTTCAGATGAATTGATGAAATGTATTAAACATTTGATGTGAATATGCAAATCATATTAATATTATAAATGTTTGCATGAGAGACGACCATTTTAACTTGTAATTAAATTTTTTCCGAGCCCTAAGGGGGTCTCACCTCTCTTTGTAGCCCCCCTGCAGGGCTGCGCCACGCACGGCTGACCTTGTCAGACTTTTCAGGTTTTGAAAATGTTATACTTGCACGCATGTATCTGTCTATCTATCTGTGTGTCTCTCTCTCTCTGTTTCTCTCTCTGTATGTCTGTCTTTATATCTGTCTGTCTGTCTGTCTCTTTCTCTCCCATGTCTCTCTTTCTGTCTGTCTCTCTCCATGTCTCTCTGTCTCTCTCTCTCTCTCTGTGTCTCTCTTTCTGTATATCTATCTGTCTCTCTCTCTGTGTCTCTTTCTGTCTGTCTCTCTCTGTCTTTCTGTATGTCTGTCTCTTTTTCTCTCTCTCTGTCTTTATATCTGTCTCTCTGTCAGTCTCTCTCTCTGTGTCTCTCTCTCTCTCTTTCTAGTATGTCTGTCTCTTTCTGTATGTCTGTCTCTCTTTTTCTCTGTCTTTCTTTTTCTCTCTGTCTCTGTCACTGTGTCTCTCTCTTTCTGTATGTCTTTCTCTCTGTCTTTATATCTATCTGTCTCTCTCTTTCTTTCTTTCTTTCTGGTATGTCTCTCTCCGTGTCTCTCTTTCTGTATGTCTCTCTCTCTCTCTCTCTCTCTCTCTCTGGTATGTCTGTCTCTCTCTCAGGTTAGTTCCACTGTGTGTTTTATGCAAAAGCCGATTATTCTAGTCTTGTCATAATAGATCAGAGAGCTAATGTTACAGGGGAAAGTGTGTGTGTGTGTGTGTGTGTGTGTGTGTGTGTGTGTGTTTGGGTCAGTCCCAAATGTCCTGCGGCCTGAACCCAGTCGTCTTTTCTTCATTACACTAAAATATGATGTCATGGTTTGAAAAATGATCGCAATTAATCAGTGCTACTGAATCTGATCCACTCGACTGGTCTCTCACACACACACACACACACACACACACACACACACACACGCGTGCGCGCACAGTGGAACTAGCCTGAGATGGAGGGAGAGAGAGAGAGACGCATGTTACAGCAGAAAAGGAAGAAAAGTGAGTCATAAATTAAACACAGCATCTCCGTTATATCTGAAACCTGCATCCTGAACCATCCCGTCGTATAAAACCCCGAGCGCGCCGCTGTCCAAGGAAACTCATCAACGCCAGGCTGGTGTGATGAAGCAGCGTTGCAGTCACCACCCTGAAACCTGTCTCACTCTCTTATTCCTCTTTTACCGCAGCAGTCTGGTAAACATGACCACTTTTTATCCGTTAAAGAAGGGATGTTGTACTTTTTATCCGTTTTTAGTTGCAGGTTAGTTCCTGTTCTCACTGACGTTATCTCAGCTCTGAACAGTCGCTTCTTCCCCGGACTCTCTTCTGTCTGAAAGACAAAAATAAATAAACGCACATCACATTCTTGAGAAACGACAAAAGAGCAGGAACTGATCTGTGCTGAAGTTCCCGTGTTCCCTCCGACTGTTACACCGCGCTGACACTGGAGACTCCTTCCACAGGGTTGGATTAGTATATTGAAGTGCTTGTTACACGCACAGTTCTGTGCAAAAGACTTGAGCAAAGAAATGCTGTAGAGCAACGAGCCGTAATAAACGAAACAGTCAGTATTTGGTGTGAGACGACCCTTTGCTTTAATAAAATAAAAATACCCGTCTCCGGTCCAGTGAGTTGAGTTTTTTGCCAAAATGATCTGTAGGTTTTCCTGAGCGTCTTCCAGAACCAGCCCAGTTCTTCTGGACACTTTGACCGTCACACTCGCGTCTTCATTTCACACCAAAACCCAGCAGCCTTAGATGTTCGTCAAAGGAACACTTCGGTTTTGGGGAAAAGTAAAAAAAAAAAAAAAACGCATTGTTTCTGTGATGGAAACACAGAAGCACTTTGGAAGGCTGGAGATTTTCCAAGCAGCAGTTTGAAAGCGTGCGTAAAAGACATGAGTGAATTCACCTATTTGTTTTTTTTTTTTAGACTATAAATCTGAGCGACGCCCGAGTTCACCAGTTTCCAGACAGAAGCACACGGCTTTAAAATGGACCCGACCTCAGAAAGGACTTGAGTTTAAATCCCATCCGGTTTATTAGTTGTTGGGTCGAAATCTAGTAGTCGTCACTTTGAAAGAAATGCAGTGATGAAATCTTTATCTACAGCCGGAAGGAGAGAGGAAGGGAATAAAGAAGGGTGGAAGGGGAGGAAGAAGAAAGAAGGGTAGGGGAAGAGTAGAAGGGAAGAAGGGTGGAAGGGGAGGAAGAAAAAAGGGAAGAAAGAAGATTGTAAAGGGAGGAAAGAAGGGAATTAGGGTTGAAGGGAAGAAAGAAGGGAATAAGGGAAGGAAAGGAAGAAAGAAGGGAATGAGGGTGGGAAGAAAGAAGGGGAGGAAGAAATGTAGGAGGGAGTAAAGAAGGGAATAAGGATTGAAAGGAATAAGGGTGGAAGGAAATAAGGGAAGGAAGAAGGATAGAAGGAGAGGAAGAAAGAAGGGAATAAGGATGAAAGGAAATGAAGGGAATAAGGGTGGAAAGGGTAGAAGGAAAAAAAGGATAGAAGGCGAGGAAGAAGGAAGGGAATAAGGGTGGAACGGAATAAGGGGAAAAGGGTAGAAGGAAAGAAAGAAGGTAGAAGGGAAGGAAGAAAGAAGGGAATAAGGGTGGAAGGGAATAAAGAAGGTACTAAGGGGAGGAAAGAAGGGGAAAAGGGTAGAAGGAAAAAAGAAGGTAGAAGGGGAGGAAGAAAAGGGAATAAGAGTGGAAGGGTGGAAATAAATAAGGGAATGAGGGTGGGATGAAATAAGGGAAGAAGAGAGTAAGGAGAGAAAGAAGGGAAGGAAGATGGGTAGTACAGAAGAATGAAAGGAATAAGGGTGGAATGGAATGGGGGTTGGAAGAAAGAAGGGAAGGAAGATGAAAGGATGGAATGAGGGTGGGGATAAAGAAGGGAAGAAGAGAGTAAAGAGAGGAAGAAGGAAAGGAAGAAGTGGTGAAGGAGAACCGGGCCCTGCGTCGTCCCGCCCCGCCCCGTCCTGTGCCGTGTCTCTCTGCAGCCTGACCGTGAGTAAAATCCGATCTGGTTGGAGAGCGTCTGGCTCCGACCTGCCTGGAGTTTTTAAATCTGAACCCGAGCCGTGTGTTTCTCCCATCGCGCTGTGCGCCAGGATGCAGAGCAGTGCACAGGCTGCCTGCTGCCAGGTCCCGGTGCCCATAACCGCCAACCCGTCAGTGGTGTTTAGTCCCTGTACCAGTCTGGCACCCGGTTTGGGAAAGTGTTCAGCAGCTGTAATGCAACATGTGGCTCAACCACTTAACCACCCACTGTGCTGCAGCAGCTGTGCGGCGATACGGTGGTTAAAGAAAAATATATTTATATTTTTATAGGTCATCTTCAGTGCTAAAATCTGATTGGCTGAGCCACGGTGCAGTAATTAACGTTCCAAATTTTAAAACAATACAGACGTTGTTTTTGTCTTCAGAGTCCCCTATTCATTACCGGTCAGGTTGCTTAGCAACCAAAGCTACCCCTGTAACCTTGGCACCCCATGCGATGGGAACGTGAATAAGAGAGTTTCAGTTCATTTGTGCACGCAAAATAAACAAATGTGCTTACGTTATTTTCTTGACATGTGACATCACGCAGTGCACCCCGTTAATGAAGCACGTGCTTATTTTCCGTGCAAATACTTTTCACCTTCTCATCACATGGGGTGGAGCTTCACGGAGGTGCCGGAGCTTACCGCAGAGAGCCGCGTCGCATGGCTGAAGAGTTGTTTATTGCACGCCGGCTTTCATCAGAGTGATTTTTTTGTTCTCGCAGTTTCCATTCCAGGGCGTGGTTGCTGTGATTTAATCACAGGTCCGAGGGTTTTATTTTGCTTCACGTCATGCCTACGGACAGCGTTACACTTTTAATTCATCACGAGTAGATGCAGTGCGCCCTTGAGTGGCTTATTGCTGTTGTACACATCTTCACGATGAACTTCACGCGCTCTGTAATGAGAATATAATTAGAGCTTTAGCGAGCAAAACGTCAGCGAGGGTTACTCGAGGCTTAGAAATCCAACACTGTAAAAAAGGGATTTATTATCCGACAAATGATCAAAGGAAAAAAGATACAAAATTAGTTTAATGTCTAGTAAGTAAGAGGTTTTACAAACACTGATATCTGAAGATAAATCATAATACTTAATGATTTAAAGGTGGCCTTCCACCACAAGCGTTTAATCCTGGCTCTTTTTGAAATACCATAGTTCACTCCGAGTTGCATATGCATGCTGCATGGGAAAATGGAATTCTACTCCCATTCCCCGGATTAGCTTATGAAAGAAAATGGTTGGAAAAACGAGCGGATCTGAAAAAGCCATACGAACTTGCGTCACTTCGAAAATTAGTATTCATGACCTCGCCCACCTTGGCTTGCAACCGCCCATGGGAAGGAAGTGCGACGAGAGAGACGTAATTCACCCCAAGGCGAGCTGCAGCGCTCCGCTTAGGTTTCGTTTTAACGGCAGCTCCAGCCTGACTTTGCACGCTCGTAACTCGGGCAGGAGAGGTCCCAGCCTCCCCAGACTTGGTAGCCAGTGGCCTCTGCCCTCTCCACAACAAATCAGCACTGCCAGGCTGGGCCAGCCCTGCATGTCAGGACGTAATTTGCCCCGAGGCGAGCTGCGGCGCTCTTCATCAATTTCGTTTTAGCAGCGGCTCCAGCCCGACTTTGCACGCCCGTAACTCGGGCAGGGGAGGTCCCAGCCTCCCCAGACTTGCCAGCCAGCGACCTCCGCCCCCTCCCAAAGGAACCAGTACTGCCAGGGCAGACTAGCTCCGTGCCACAGGAAGTAATTCACCCCAAGGTGCAGCTCGGTGCTCTGCATCAGTTTCGTTTTAACACCGGCTCCAGCCCGACTTTGCACGTTCGTAACTCGGGCAGGGGAGGTCCCAGCCTCCCCAGACTTGGCAGCCAACAACTTCTGCCCCCTCCCGAAGGAACCAGCACTGCCAGGGCGGGCTAGCTCCGTGCCTCGGGACGCAATTCGCCCCGAGGCGAGCTGCGGTGCTCCACTTAGGTTTCATTTCTAACGGCGGCTCCATTCACAGACCGACGCTCGGCCACGCCCCCACTGCCACATCTACATCGTTATTGGTCAAAACATCAATGTCAAGACCATTATAGCCAATTGAAACAGTTTTTACAAAGGCACCCACATCTGCTTGTTCTGACCCACTGGAGGCAGCGTCACAGTGCTGTTAGCCAATCGGAGGTAATACGTTTACATGTCATGAATATTAATGAGTAAGAGCTGAAATCCTGTCGTTCTCCCGCCACCCATTCCTCCACCAAACTAGAACAGCCTGAAACAGGAGAACCACAGCATTTTTTTTCTCACCAAAACCGGCTCACAGGGCATTCATTCATAGTAGAGACCACCGCACAATTAATGAAAAAATGATGCAAGGGGACCTTTAACACTTAACATGGTTGTGTAACATTATAACCTATATGTGTAGGTTGTTGCAATCCAGAGCCATCGGGCCCAGCGTGCTCACTATATATTTTAACTAAGTGTGTTGCACTGATGGGACATTTGTTGTTCAAATCTGCAATTACCCTAGATGCATAGAATGCTGATTCCCACCTTGTGAATCTCACATTCCCATGATGCACCTTGTCAAATTTTGCATCCATACATTGTCATACCTCTACTAGAAGTATATCAAAACCACACACACACACACACACACACACACACACACACACCTTGACAGCGTAGGATGTGTGCGTGTCAGAGGAGCAGGAGGCGGGGTAGTACGCAGCATCCCTGGTCACACACACGGCACGGCTGCAGCTCAGTTTGAACAGACTCCACTCGTGCTCGTTGAAGAAGCGATGTGTGCGTTTCTGTGTGCGTGTAAAACGCTCCTCGCACTTCACTGCCAACCGCCGCACACACTCGCCGTACAGTCCACCCAGCCGTGCGTACACGCTCTCCCGACTTGCCCCGCTGCTCAGAAGTGTTTGCAGAGACGCCGAGGATGAATACGAGAGCTGAGGAGACGAACAGGATGTGACAGCATGACCTTTGACCTTTGTCTCTGTGTCAGAGGAGGTGGTGCGGCTCAGGAGCTTTTTCTCCGGCAACGGCGGGGGACAGGTACTCTGACTTGGGAACAGAGCAGGACAGGAGCGCTGAGTTGACTCCTGAACAACTATAGAGACAGACAGAGATGAATATTTATTGATTTCAATGATAAAATTTTACACCTAGTTCAGAAGGTTAAGAGGTCAGCTGTTTATTATATTGGTCATGTGACTTCCAGACAGAAAACCATTCTGTCAGTCATGCCAAAAACAGAGAGACATGACAGATTATATGAGCACTGGAAAGACAGACTGCCTCCTGTGTGCACGCGTTACTGTTTAACTAGGTAACGCCTTTAACACAGCGTGAGGTGGAATGAGAACTGTGTTATCAGGGTGTGTGTGTGTGCACGTGCGTGCATGTGTGGTCTGTGTACACGTAGTGAGACAGCACTGATGACTTCCTGAGACAGAATTACACACACCTGAGCGAGAGAGAGAGAGAGAGAGAGAAATCAGAAAGAAAGACAACTAGAGGGAGAAAAAGACAGGTAACAAGAATTGCATAGAAATAGGAGGAAAAAGGAAAAAAAACTCAACAAAAACACAAAAAAACCGAGTGAAAGACAGAGGATTGCATGTGTGTATATATATGTGTGTGCGTAATGAGTAGTTTCATGGGGATAAATAGCTGTGGTACATGACAAACCATTACAGTATTTCCTCTTATTATTCTCACAAACTCTCCCAATTTCATTCACCAATCCCGCTCTTGTCTGCTAGAGCAGGGCTTTTCAAAGTGTGGGGCGCGCCTCCCCTAGGAGGTGCCAGAGTTTTCGGGGGGGCGCAACGCGAGGAAAAATAAACTCATTGCTCCCACTAAGATGAGGAAAGAAAAAAGAAAAGTGGTTGTGGTGATGTGAGGTGTTAAAGAAAATGTATTAAATGTGTTTTTTTTTAAAGCACGTGTAAAACAAGATGTTTTCGAAAAGTACAGATGTTAAAAATGTGTAACAGAAAAAAATTAAAATGTGTACAACAACCATTTTTTTTTAAATATGAATGGAACATTAAGTATAGCAACAACAAAAATTGTAAGGGGGGTACCAGAACCACAGTACTGAAACGGCCTTGTTGAGAGTGATGAACGATGTTCTTCTGGACATGAACTCTCAGCATGTCACACTGTTGGTGCTTCTTGACCTCAGCGCGGCCTTCGACACTGTCAATTATGACATTTTGTTGGAAAGGCTTCACAGGGACATTGGTATGCGTGGTGTTTCGCTTGACTGGTTTCGCTCCTATCTGTCCAGTCGATGCCAACAAGTCTGTATTGATGGATCTATGTCCAAGCAATTTCATCTTAGCTGTGGTGTACCACAGGGTTCCTGTCTTGGTCCTCTACTTTTTGTTATTTACACCTCTTCGCTGTTCAAGGTTATAGAACGTCACCTTTCCCGGGCTCATTGTTATGCTGACGACACACAACTATACATTAGTTTTAAGCCTAGCAGTGCTAGCGCACAAGCTGATGCCTTTCGTGCTATGGAACAGTGTATTCATGACCTTAGGAACTGGCTTATTGACAGTAGGCTTTTGCTCAACGATGATAAAACAGAATTTTTGGTAATTGGAACTCGCCAACAACTTAATAAATTAAATCCGTCAGTTCTACATGTTGGTGAACATACAATCAATCCTTCTTCTAATGTTAGGAATTTAGGTACTATTATTGACAATTCACTTAGTATGGGCCCTCATGTCAATCAAATTTGTAAGGCTGCTTTTTATCATATTCATAATATTCGACGTATTTCAAAATATCTTTCTCTGGAATCTCTTAAATTATTAGTTCATGCTTTTGTTACGTCACGGCTTGACTATTGTAATAGTTTGCTCTATGGTCTGCCTAAATATCAGATCTGCAAATTGCAGAGGGTCCAGAACACTGCTGCTAGGTTAATCATGAATGCTAGAAAGTATGACCACATCACGCCCGTACTTTATAACCTTCATTGGCTACCTGTTTTCTATCGTATTCAGTTTAAGATTTTAATATTTACATTTAAGGCTATATATAACATCTCGCCGAGCTATATAAGTAATCTGGTGTCTATTAGGTCCT
>JAPEIY010000006.1:2024122-2035377 GCA_026122135.1 Cathorops aguadulce | reverse complement strand
TGGAAAGCCTTCGCAGATGAGTGGATGCTATTAAAACAGCAAAGAAGGGGAATTAATCTGAAATGGGATGTTCAGAAACATGTATGAGTGTCATGGTCAGGTGATCACAAACTTTTGGCAATATAGTGTATTTCATGTTATGTTGGTCAACTTCATTTCATTTGTTATACATCCATTCCTGCATTTCAGGCCTGGAACACATTCCAAAAAAGTTGGAACTGGGGAAATTTAGGACTAGTAATGAGGGAAAACAATTAAATGATGTGATTTGAAACAGGTGATGTCAACAGGTGACTGTAATCATGATTTGGTACAAAATCCGTATCCAGGAAAAGCCGGGTCTTTGAGGAAAGATGGGCTGAGGATCAACAAAAACATGAGAACGTTGTTTAAAAACAAGGTTGCACAAATAAAGATATGAAGGGATTTGGATATTTCACCCTCTGTGGTGCATAATATTATTAAATGATTCAAGGAATCTGGACGAATTTCAGTGCAAAAAGGGCAAGGGCGCAAGCCTAAGCTGATCACCCATGATCTCTGATCCCTCAGACGGCACTGCATCAAGAACCATCATTCATCTACAGCTGATATAATCACATGGGCTTGGGATTATTTTGACAATCCTTTGTCCAGCACTACAATGCAAAGTTACATCCATAAATGCAAGTTAAAACTTTACCATGCAAAAAAGGAAGCCTTATGTTAACTTTGTCCAGTAGCAACATCAACTTCTCTGGGCTCGGAGGCATCTGGGATGGATCATCACACAGTGGAAATGTGTACTGTGGTCAGATGAATCAGTATCCCTGGACTTTTTTTTTTTGAAGAAAGGGACACTGTGTGCTCCAGACCAAAGACAAAAAGGACCGTCCAGACTGTTACCAGCAACAAGTCCAAAAGCCAGGGTGTGTCATGGTATGGTATTGTGTCAGTGCCTTTGGCAAAGGTAACTCACACTTCTGTGATGGAGCATTAATGCAGAAAAATACGCTGAGATTTTGGAGCAACATATGCTGCCTTCAAGACGACATCTTTCCTAGGGAGATTTCAACAATACAATGTAAATCCACATTCTGCACACATTACAAAGGTGTGGCTGTGGAAGAAGAGGGTGTGTCCCCTCTGTCCCCAGTAGAGAATGTGGTGAATTTAGAAATGAAAAATATGACAGTGACGACTCCGTACTGGGGGTGACACGGTGATATAATGGTTAGCACTGTCGCCTCACAGCAAGGAGGTCCGGGTTCGAGCCCAGCAACTGGCGAGGGTCTTTCTGTGTGGAGTTTGCATGTTCTCCCTGTACCTGTGTGGGTTTCCTCTGGGTGCTCTGGTTTCCCCTACAGTCCAAAGACATGCAGGTTAGGTTAATTGGTGGCTCTAAATTGACCGTCAGTGTGAATGTGAGTGTGAATGGTTGTTTGTCTCTGTATGTCAGCTCTGTGATAACCTGGTGACATGTCCAGAGTATACCCCACCTCTCGCCCATAGTCAGCTGGGATAAGCTCCAGCTCACCTGCGACCCTGCACAGGATAAGTGGCTAAAGATAATGGATGGATGGGCTCTGTACTGTTGCACACCTTAAGAACTGTTTGCAGAAAGAATGGGACAAAATGACACCTGAAACATTTAATCACTTTCTGTCTTCAGTCCATAAACATCTTTTAAGTGTTGGGAGAGGGAATAAAACATTATAAAGTTGTAAATGCTTTATCATCCCAACTTTATTTGAAATGTGTTGTAAGAATCAAAATTGAAATTTGCTTATTTTGAAAAAAATTAATGAGGTAAAGCATCAAATAATGTGCTGTTGTATTGTTCTGAGTGCAATACAGGTCAAAGATTATTTACAAATAATTTTTTTCAGTTTTAATTTCAATTTCAAAATACCGTCCCAACTTTTTCTGATTTGGGGTTTGTACAATAACACACTGAAACATGTAAGAACTATCTCTTTCCAAGGAACAGAAATCACACTAACCATTGCCATTGTTTGGCAGCTTCTCCAGCATTGATCCAGCATGACATGCCATCAAATAGATGACCATCTGCAAACAGTGACCAGGTTGTACAAAAAAAATTCTGATTGTAAGATCAGGAAATGCAAAGTCACAGAAACGATCTAGGCATTTTATAAATAAATCAAACAAGGTGTAGAAAAATATATAAAAAGATTAATGACAAAACCATACTGTGGAGTCCTGTAACTACCATGTCAGCCTGAAAAACCAGCACTGAAAAGCCTGGGCACCCCAGGAACGATCGCACTCCCAGAGTGAGCGCTTGAGGGGGGTTCTGTCAGTGACTGTGCAAATTTATGACAGCCTTCAAACATGGCCACCATGGACTACAACTCTCAGGTGCCACAGTGCCCTCCCTCTCCCAAGTATTGATTGGGAGCACACCTGTTCCAAATTCTACTCCCAATATAAGCATGCCAAACACTCCAGCACATTACGAAGTATTGTTCTGCATCTGCATACCTGATCATACTGAGCCTTTGTTGTTTTGACTTGATTTTTAGTGATTCTGACCCCCGCTATGTTATTCTCTCAACTCCGAGACTGTTGTTTACCTCTGACATCATGTTTGCTGATCAACTGACCCAAAGCATGAACCTGACTCCAATTCTCATCTCAAGATTTGGATTTGTTTACCAGTTTACGATGCACCCACTCTCCCTGCATTTGCAACTATAAGTGCCTGCACTCTGACAGTACACTTTGCCATCATGGACGCAGTAGAAGAGGCAAAGCAAACTGCACTTTCGACTCATGGACACCTGTTAGGTGAACATCAGCAGATACTTAACAACATTGACACTTGCCTTTCTCAGCTCACTGCTGCTGTTTTGCAGGACCTCCTGACATGTCCCGCATCAGCCGGAAGCTCTGCAAGAGCCATCCCTCGACCAGACAAGTACTCTGGGGAAGTGTCTGAGTGTAAGGGTTTTCTTCTGCAGTGTTCCCTATATTTCACCACATGAATGTCTGAGCAGCATAAGACTGCTCTGTTTGTTTACCTGTTTCCTGGCCATGCATTGCAATGGGCCACAGCTGTCTGGACTCATGGAGGAGAACCCACCACATAATATGATCGCCTTGTAGAACTCTTCCAGAGAGTGTTTGATCATCAACCAGAGGGAGTTAAAGTTGGGGAGAAGCTGCTCACTCTACGACAAGGGCAATGAACCATGGCCGAGTATGTGCTGGAATTTTGCACGTTGGCAGCTGGGAGTGGATGGAACGAGCCCACATTAAAGGCCATTTTCCATCAGGGTCTGGTCCCCAACATCCTTACAGAGTTAGCATGCAGAGGCGAACAACACACTTTGGACTCTCTCAAAGACCTTGATATTAAATTAGATCACCTCCTTTGGATCTATCCCTCCTTGCAATCCACCCATGCTCCAACTCAGTCTGCACAAGCACCCACGCCCATGGAAATTTCAAACACTCGAACACCCTACTCCGAAAGAGAGGGAAGACATTAAGAGGATTTGTGCTTTTACTGTAGGGAGCCCGGTCACCTGTCGGCTCAGTGTCCTGTCTGGCCAGTGATCTCCCAAAGGCCTGACCATCCCAGGCAGGTAGACCACCCAGACACCCCAGTGAGTTGTAAACACTTTCCTTCTCATCTATAACTACATTATGTCAGGCTAACAACATCTATAGTCAGCACAATCTCCTAAAATTGGGAGTTTTGAGTGAGAGGAGTGTTACAGCAGAGTTTCTCCGTTCACACGACATTCTGGATGAAATAATGAGGAGTCCCGGCTCTCCATGAATCACCATCCCCGCAAGATGGAAGCGGAGGTGGCGCAGGGAGAGAAAGCAGAAGCAAGGCTGCAGGGCCAGTGTGCTAACGAAGCTACAGAAGCAGCCACACAGACCACTGCTTCCCAGCCTTTTCCTTAGCAATGTAAGATCACTCACTAATAAAATGGATGAACTTAGGCTGCAGGCAGCCTTAAACAATTTAAGTAAGGACAGTTGTGTGCTACTCCTCACTGAGACCTGGTTACACTCATCCATTCCAGACTCTGCTATTGAGCTAGCAGACTGCACAGCACCATGACAGGACCAGCAACTCCAGTAAGAACAAAGGAGGTGGACTGTGTGTGTACATCCATAGCAACTGGTGTACCGACACAGCAATGGTAGCCAGCCACTGCTCCCCAGACCTGGAGCACATGACTGTTAAATGCCAGCCGTTTTACCTTCCTAGGGAGTTTACTGGGGTCATGATTATTGCTGTGTACATTCCACCAGATGCTAATGCAAACTTGGCTCTCAGACTTTTACACAGTAGCGTTAGCTTACAGCAGAGCATGTATCCGGATGCTGTGCACATCATAGCGGGGGACTTTAACCATGTGGATTTAAAAACAGTGCTCCCCAAACTCCACCAGCATGTAGAGTGCACTACCAGAGGAGCTAAAACACTGGACAAGGTCTACACAAACATTAAGTTTGTTAGTTTATTAGTTCATTAGTTTACTTGTGACTGTTTTTATCATTTTTATATAGTTTAAGTTTTAGCTTAATTTAAATCCTTTTATTAGTTTGTTTTGCACTGATAAGGATTGCACTCCAGTTTTGTTGCACATTACAGTGACAATGAAGATATTCTATTCTATTGTGACAGATGCTTCCAAGACTAGAGTCAGTGGAGTCCTCTCCCAGAGCTTTGAAGAGAAACCCAAGCTGTATCCAATAGAATTCTTTTCCAGAAAAGTGACACCTACTGAGCAGAACTACAACATCAGGAACTGAGAACTGTTGGCTATAAAGTTAGCCTAAGGGGTGTGGAGACATTGGCTGGAGGGGGCCACTCAGCCATTCATCATACTCACGGACCATAAGAACATGGAGTATCTCAAATCTGCAAAATACCTGGATCCACGACAGCCATGATGAGCACTATTCTTCACCAGGTTCAGCTTCACCATTGCATACTGTCCAGGTTCCTGAAACACTAAAACAGATGCTCTATCTCGCTTGTATGCCTCCACCATGACTAGTCCTGAGTCCACACCCATACTGCCACCCAAGTGCTTTGTGAACACTCTCTCCTGGAAGATTGATAAGGAACTGGCCCATAACCAACTCTACCATCTGCCCGGAAACTGTCCCCCAGGGCTCATGTTCATCCCACCTCAGTACTGAGGTCACCTGATCACCTGGGCTCACTTATCTCCCGCCATGAGACACTTGAATAGCAGGTGCACATACCAACTCATTAGAACCACGTATTGGTGGGAGAACATGAGAACAGATATCAACCAGTTCATATCATCCTGCTCAGTTTGTGCACAAGCTAAAGTCCCTAGGAGCTCCACCTGCAGGTAAACTCATACCATTGCCCATACCCCAGAGACCATGGTCCCACTTGGCTATCAACTTTATCACAGGCTTACCCAGATCACAAGTCAATACAGTCATTATGGTGATGGTAGACAAGTTCTCCAAGGTGCTCAGACTCATTCCTCTGCCTGCCACAGCCCTCAAAATGGCAAAACTCTTATTTGACCAGGTGTTCAAGTACTTCAGGATCTCTGAGGACATCATGAGCAATCAGGGACCCCAGTTCTCATCCAGATTATGGGAGAGTTTCATGAATAAGCTTGGAGTTTTGGTGAGTCTGACCTCAGGACACCATCCTCAGTCTAATGGCCAATTGGAACATGCCAACTAAGAAATAGATTGCTTCCTGAGGGTATTCTGCCTTGAAAACACCTAGGACTGGTCCCAGTATTTTTTTTTTTCTGTGGGCAGAATACACTCCAAACTCCCTCTAATCCTCAGCCACTCAATTCATGTTGTTTTAATGCATTCTTGGATACCAACCTCCACTGTTTGCTTGGGACGACTCACCCACATATATCCTTGTGGTCAATGCCTGGTTCAAGAGGAGTGAACAGGTATGGGAAAGCATTCACCAATGTTTTGAGCTAGTGGCCATCAAATACAAACAATATGCGGATAGACACAGAGGCGAGACTCCTGGATACACACCACGGGACAGAGTATGGGTATCCAAAAGAGACCTACATAACCTCAGTGGTTGCAAGAAGCTCAGTGCAAGGTACATTGGCCCCTTCAAGGTCCTTCACTAGGTCAACAAAGTATCCTACAAACTGGAGCTGCCACCACACTGCCACTTAAATCCTATGTTTCACATATCCTGCCTCAAACCTGCCATCCTGGGACCATTAGTTGAAAACATGTCTGCCAGTGAACTCCCAGCTCCAGTGGAAAGAGGAGGAGGATTGGTGTACCAGGTACATAAGATCTTCAACTTCCGACACAGACAAGGAAACCTGGAATACTTGGTGGACTGGGAGGGTTACAGTCCAGAGGAGCACAGTTGGGTACCTGCCAGGGACATTCTAGACCCCTTATTAGCTCAGGAATATCACAGTCAGCACCCTGAAAAACCAGCACAGAAAAAGTATGAATGCCCCAGGAAGGATAGCACTCCTGGAGTGAGTGCCTTGGGGGGATCTATCAGTGACTGCAAGAGTTTGTAGCAGCCTTCAAGCATGACTGCCATGGACTACAACTCCCAAGTGTCACAGCACCCTCCCTCTCCCGAGTATTAATTGGGAGCACACTCATCCCACATTCTACTCCCAATATAAGCGTGCCAAACACTCAGCATGTTGTGAAGTATCATTCTGCATTTGTCTACCTGATCATACCAAACCTTTGTTGTGTTGACTTGATTTTTAGTGATTCTGACCCATGCTATATTATTCTTTTGACTCTGAGACTGTTGTTTACCTTTGGCATCCTGTTTGCTGATTGACTGACCCAAAGCATGAACCTGACTCTGATTCTCATCTCAAGATTTGGATTTGTTGACCAGTTTACAACATACTTGCTGTCCCCTGCTTATGCGTCCGTAAGTGCCTGCACTCTGACATACCCCAAAGGCAATTATTCTCCTCTAACAGCAAACCCAAGTGTCTTATAGCACAGCAATTTGCCAAAGATTACAATTTATTAATAAACATCAAATTTTTTATTTGTTTATCATTGCATTTCATGTCATTGAATGTCTGTGAAACAAGTTAGTTCCTGTCCTCATTTATGTTATAGCAGCTATAAACAGCTGTTCCCTCACCAGCTTCTCTTTTTTCTCTCTTAGTTATTAAGAGAAAAATGAAATGCAGCTTGTCATTTTACTGTGAAATCACAAAGTGTAAAGTTTTCTGTCCTGAAGATGTCAGAAAACTGAGTTATAGCTTTAACTCTGACTGTTACAAAGTGCTGGTATTTCAAGAATTTGACAGCTCTGTGATATCATCTTGACCTATTGTATGCCATTTTATTTAAGAAAGGGAGATAGAAAATGGAAGAGAGAAAGGACTTGAACACAGGAATGTATTAAAATATAAAATGCACCTTTGAAAATTTGCGATTCCTTGACATCGTATTCACTGTGTCAATGAGGTGATGTGCATGAAGCTGAAACAGAAAACAAGTGATTATTACATTTCATGACTTCTGTGTTATGCAGTTGATGGGCCCAAAGAAACTAACAACCTTCTCACCAAGTTCTTGGTGCCAGTTCCTTCACACTCTATTTAGCTAGCAGATGTCAAAAAACTGGTGCTTGACTGGTGTTTTTGGCAACTTTTTATTTCACTAATCATTAATTCTATTATTACAATGCATTTTTTCAGTTACAGGGATGCGAATAACAGAAGAAGGAGAAAATTTATTAAACTTACTGTGGAATGAGGAAAAGAGAATTCGTCAGAACCTCCATGGGATGTTAAGTAGATGAAGATAGAATCATTTTTACCACTGAAAGAGAACACAATGTTATTGCCACATTGTGGAAGGTCCATAAAACAAGCTAATATAACCCTGTGATTTGCAGCTGCACTACTGTCAGACCTGCTGTTACAGAGAATTAAACACCTATTGGACCAATCAGAATCTAGAATTCAACAGTGTTGTGGTGTAAGCTGAGTCAAGTACTGAGAAAAACTCATTACTGTTCCTGAGTGAACACCTTAGAATAGAATATGTAGTAAAAAGTCATGTGAATTAGATGTGGAATTTGGTGAAGAGAGCTAAAGGAAATGGTTTCTACCTTTGTATTACTTTTTTTGGCCCTGTTTTCTTGACAGCAGATGAATCTCCACGCAGTACAGCCAGAAAGTTTTCAGCTGATACATCCTGATAACGGACAATGTAAAAAGATTAATTCACTTTAAAATGAATTAAAAAAAAACATTTCCAGAAGAGTCATGATATTTCCTAAAATGCAATAAAAACAAAAATATGTGATTTGTTAATTCATGTGAACTGTTATTTAACTAACAAAAGTATAAAGAAAAGATTTTCAATAGTTTTACTGACCAACTCAATTGTATTTTGTAAATATAAACAAAGTTAGAATTTGATGCTGTCAGAAACAGCCTCCAAACATGGCCACTTCAAACTACACTACCCACGAATCACAGCGCCCTCTGTCCCGTCTCTTAATTTCACCTGTTACTCGTTTCCTCTTTAATCAGCTCAGCTATTTAAACCCTTCTCTCACTCTCACCAGTCGTAAATTATCATTCAGGGTTTTCTCTCCTGTCGTACTGAGCCATTTACTTTCTGCCTGTCATCTCGTGTTCTTGACTGTATTCATGGTCACCCCAACCCCGCCTTCTCTTCTTGCCTTTGTTATTCTGTTCGCCGATCGACCAAACCCTGCCCATTTCTCTGACCATGATTCTCGTCCTCTGATTTGGTTTAGTCAACAGTTTGCCTCTCCCGCTCTCGCCTGCGCCTACATCCATAAGTGCCTGCACCCTGACAGATGCCTGTAACCCACTCAAAAAAAAGTTGGGACAGAGGCAAAGTAAGACTGAGAAGTTTGTAAAATATTCAAGTAACACCATTTTGGAAGATTCCACAATAAGCAGGTTAATTGGTCACATAATTGTGTATGAAAGGAGCAGCACCAAAGGCTCAGTCTTTGCAAGCGAGGATGGGGTGTGGCTCACTGATTTGTGCCAAAATTCATGAGAGAATTGTTCATCAATTCATGAAGAACATTTCTCAATGCAGGATTTTAAGTCTTTCAAAATCTACAGTCCATAATATTGTGAAAGGATTCAGGGAATTCAGAGACATTTCAATGTGCAGAGGGTGAGGTCAGACACCACTGTTGAATGGGCGTGACCTTCGAGCCCTCAGGCAGCATTGCCTAAGAAACCGTCATGCTATTGTGACAAATATAGCAACATGAGCTCAGGAGGACTTCGGAAAACTGCCATCACTTAACACAGCCCGCCACTGCATCCAGAAACGCAACCTGAAACTGTATTACATAAGGAGGAAGCCATTCATCAATTCTATACAGAAACACTGCCGATTTCTCTGGGCCGGAACTCATCTCAGATGGACCGAAAGACAGTAGAAACGTCTGATGTGGTCAGATGAGTCGCATTTCAGCTCGTTTTTGGGAAAACCAGAAGTCGAGTTCTCAGTGCCAAAGGTGAACACAACCATCCAGTTTGTTATCAGAGACATATTCATCAAGGTGATGTCTCTTCCCTGGAAGTCCATACTCATTTGAGCAGGACAATGCTACGCCTCATTCTGCACGGGCTACAACAGCGTGGTTTTGTAGACACAAAGTGCTTGTGCTTGACTGGTCTGCTGCCAGTCCAGATCTGTCTCCTATTGAGAATGTATGGAACATCATAAAGAGGAGAAGCAGACAATGGAGACCAAGGACTGTTGAACAGCTGAAGTCTTGTATCGAGCAAAAATGGACAAAAATTCAAATTGAAAAACTGCAACAGTTACTAAAAGGAAAGGTGATGTAACACAATGGTAATAATGCGTCTGTCCAACTTTTTTTCAATGTGTTGCAGGCATCAAATTCTAACTTCATTTATATTTACAAAATACAATTAAGCTGGACAATAAAAGTATTGAAAATCTTTTCTTTGTACTTTTTTCAGTGGAATAACGGATCAGGTGAATTAACAAAGCACAGATGTTTGTTTTTATTGCATTTTGGGAAATATCCCAACTTTTCTGGAAATGGGGTTTGTATAAAAAATAAGTCCAGTGAGAATATTTATTTTTCCATGTGACAGAACACATTACCGCTCCAGTATAGTCCTTTAGAACCCCAGGGTAAACATTTGGGCCATTCGGTACATTGATGATATTTCCAGGAAAGGGATTTCTGCACAAAAATATGATACGATTATAATGAGGATTCTGGACATTTCTCCTCCCTGCCAGCAGAGGCCATGAAAGTTTTGAAAGAGAGATTGAGCTTGACAAAGTGCTTAACACCCCTGTACATGAAATCATGAAACATTTTGCAGTTCAACTTGGAAACCTGAAGGACGAGGATGTTTTGCCTCTGATGTTTCAACAATAGTGAATGTCATTTTTATTCCTCCAGGTATAATGTACATACAGATACACAGAGTGTGTGAATAATGCTGCTCCTGCAAAGAGATGCAAACACATGCACCTTTTCAAACACTTTTTTATTATTGCTTGTGCCATGACCACTGTATGTTGTTTTCGTAATTTGTTTTGAGCTGTGATTGCCTGTGTGTTTTTATTAAAGCTTCCACACATTATTCTTCATCCCTTGTTGGAATCTGCCAAGTTACAATAATACTTTTACTTATTCATCATATTTAGATGCACTGTACATTTATGGTGTTTCGTAGGGATGGTCAGATTCACCAATTCACATTGGTGCACTGATTCAAATAGTCATGATGTGATTGCCCCAATTAGAAAAGTGCATCTCACCACCTCAGTAAAATTGAGGAATGTATAAAGGACATTAGCCACTGGATGCTTATTAACTTTCTTCTACTTAACTCTGACAAGACAGAAGTACTTGTACTCAGACCACATGCAACAAGAAGTAATGATTCTGATTACATATTAACTCTGGATGGCCTTGAACGTGATCACCAAGATGGTGCCATGGATGACTGCCTTGGTGTGTGGGTGTGCATTGTTTTGTCTTGTTTTGTTTGTAAACTCAGGCCCCATCCACATGAGTACGCGGCCTCACCCAATACGCTGTCGTTTTGAAAATAATCTCCGTAAACACAGCGTCGTTTTGATTCACTGGAAATGACCCAAAATGCTGTAGTACATATGCCAGGCCTGTATGTGGCGCTTGTGTGGCGACGTCACAATACACTAAACCCGGAAGAGAAGCCATGGAGCATGCGCATAAAGGTCACGCGCTGTTTACA
>JAPEIY010000006.1:1026054-1036371 GCA_026122135.1 Cathorops aguadulce | reverse complement strand
TTTGACCTCACAGTAATCTTGACCTGGTGAAATTACTTGTATCAGCCTTGGAGATATTGTGTTCAGAAGGTTTTCGGACAGACATTTGACCTCACAGTGACCTTGACCTTAGGCCTTTTAATCTCAAAATCTAATCAGCTCATCTTTGTCCCAAAATGCATAAATGGTGAAAGTTTGGTGAAATTCCTTTCGTTAGCCTTTGAGATATCGCGTTCACAAGGTTTTGGGACGGATGCACGGATGGACCGATGGACGGACGCATGGACAACCCGAAAACATAATGCCTCCTGCACCTTACGGTGGTGGAGGCATAACAAAACAGTGCTGGTTGAAAAAGAACCAAAATTCATTGAGAAATTCGAACAATTATACAACAGTTAGATTAGGTCCACTAATTTGACTGGTTGATGTTGCAAGAATGCTAATATTTAGTATAACAGCACTGGGACGTTTCACTGTGTGTACCACTCCACTTGTCTGTGTTCGCCAGGTAAAATCCCACTTCTGAATTCATTACAATACATTAATGGCATTTAGTCGACACTCTTATCTTATACGACATACCCAGAGCAGCCTGGAAAGCAGTTGGGGGTTAGGTGCCTTGCTCAAGGACACTTCACCCATTCCTGCTGGTTCAGGGAATCAAACCAGCAATCTTTTGGTTGGTCCCAAAGCTGCTTTTCTAGCCATTAGGCCATGGTTTCCCTCAATCTGAAACCATTACTACAGTACTCTTAGCGACATTTCCTGGGCCTCTGTTTACAAACGACGGTAGTACAATTGAGGAGGTTAATGATTTGAAGTATCTCGGCTCATGGGTTAATTCCACCGACCAGGATATTAAGGTGAGAAAGGCTCTTGCATGGAAAGCATTAAATGACTTGAGTAGAGTTTGGAAATCCGGTGTCTCCCGTGAGCTTAAGATCAGGCTCTTTGCGGCAACTATGGAGTCCATGCTACTTTATGGGTGTGAGTGCTGGTCATTAACATCGACCCTTGAAAGATCATTTGATGGTGCCTATACTCGGATGCTCCGTACAGCCCTTGACATCAGCTGGCAGAGCTTCGTGCCAAACGAGGAACTTTATGGTACTCTACCAAAAATCTCAGACAAAGTGGCCTGGTGGAGACTTGGACTCGCTGGCCATTGCTTTAGGCATAAAGATCTGCCCGCGGGGAAACTTCTGCTTTGGGAACCCCTCCATGGCTACAGAAATCGGGGATGCCATCCTACGACCCTCATTGACACGCTCAGGAGGGACGTCAACGCATCATCTACTGCTGAGCTGGCAGAATGCATGGCCAACTGGGAAGACTGGTCATCCAGGCGTGAAACTCGGCTGAGGCCGCCCTGAGTACAGCAGTAGTCATCTCCTCCAAATCGACTGATCCAACCCACAATCTTGCTTGCTACAAAAGGAATTGTGATCAATCCCATCTCTTGGCCCATTGAGAAGATCTTTAGTCATTAGGAAACCTCAGGTTTACCCCATGGGTTTTGTGTGTGTGTGTGTGTGTGTGTGTGTACCCTGCGAGTTGGCCTGTAGAAGGCCGATACTGTCATCAAACTGCATGGATTTGATGTTGAGTGAGGCGAGGATACACTCTTTATCCTGCAGAGACACATCATCGATGTTGTTCTGATTGGCTGACAGGATCACGCACATGTCACACAGGTTAATGTTGACAGCTCTCAGATCCGCTCTGCTCAGAGGAGTACCCTACACACACACACACACACACACACACACACACACAGTGACGATATTGAAAATAGCGTTGGATGGATGTAAATTCTGAGAGCTGAATCAGCGCACGCATGGACTCACCGGTAAAATAGAGACTTTGGGGAAGTTGTGTAACGTCTCCCACTCCCTCTTCAAGTACTCCAGTGATCCCACAAACACGATGTGTTTCAGCTCATGGTAGTGGAAGTTACTCGCTCTGAGAGGCATCACCAGGTTCCGCAGACCCACCAAGGCCGACTTCACATCGCCGAAAATACACACTACCACATGACCACTTAGAACCGTCATGGCTGCCTCACTACGGGTCTGAGGGGGAAAAATCATATTGTTACAAAAAAATTTAAAAATCTTAATATTAAAATAATATAAAACTAATGAAAAATAAAACAAAAGTAAGGCAAGTAATAAATTATGCATAAATACGGCCAAAAAGTATGTGCACCCCTGACCATCACACCGATATGTGGTTCTTCTCCAAAGTCTCTGTTACCACAGAGCTGGAACGAACAGGTCCAGTCCTGTTCCAGCATGAATGCCGATGCTCCTGTACACACAGCGAACTCCATGAAGACGTGGTGTGTGAAGGTTGGGGTGAAGAACTCGAGTGTCCTGCACAGAGCCCTGACTCAACTCAACCCCACTGAACAGCTTTAGGATAAACTGGAGCCTCAACATCCCAACATCAGGGTCTGATCTCACTAATGAACACACACACCCACAGCCACGCCCCAAAATCTAGTGGAAAGCCTTCCCAGAAGAGAAGAGAAGAGCTTATTATAACAGTAAAGAAGAATAAATCTGGAATGAGACGTTCAGCAGGAACATATGGGTGTGACGGTCAGGGGTGCACATACTTTTGCCCTTACACTGAGTATACATAATAATTAGATAATTATAGTGATTAGTAATGCAATAATTATAAATAAAATATAATTAAACTGGAAGTATGCCCCATTTTGTCCCTCACATTGCTTCTGTTGTAATTAACTGGTTGCCATGGTTACTGATTAGTTTCACTTGTTTATTTGTCTGTATTTTTTCCTGCATCACAGAGTTGTGCTGGTTTTGGTGTTGCTCTGGTTTGCACTTGTGTCCTCGGAGATCTCCTCATCACTCCACAGCTCTTACTCACCAGGATGACCTTCTCAATGTCTCTGGATGGACACCAGTGGAACATTCCGGTGGAATCGTACCTCTTCACATTATCATCCATCGTCTCCATCTGATCATGACTGGGGATCAGTACAGGGTCGTGTCTGCACATGGACAAGAGTTTGAGATCAACATACAGAACAAACCAACAGACTAAAATAATAAAGGGGTTGTTTTTGTTACCGTATTTAGAAGTGTAGTTTAGAAATTTAGAATTTCTGACCAAGCTCATGCGCACCCAAAAGAATTCTGACTAATCCCACCTGCTCACAAAGGAAATCATATCAATACCATCTGCTCCCACAGGAAATCATCAATACCATCTGCTCCCACAGGAATTCTGACCAATCCCACACACATGAATTCTAATTAATCCCACATGATCCCACAGGAATTCTGACTAATCCTGTCCACTCCTAAAGAAATTCTGACTAACCCCACCTGCTCACAAAGGAAATCACTTCAATGCCATCTGGTCACACAGAAATTCTAGGAATTCTGACTAATAGAATCCCACAGGAATTCTAGGAAATCTGACTAATCCCACATGCTTCCAAATTCATTCTAACTAATTCCACCTGCTCCCAAATTATTTCTGACTAATACACATGCTCCCAAAGGAAATTACAACTATCCCAGCTGCTCTCACAAGAATTCCAACTAATCCCACCTGCTCCCAAAGGAATTCTGACTAATCCAACATGCTCTCAAAGGAGTTATGGCTAATCCCACATGCTCCCAAATTAATTTTGACTAACCCAACCAGCTCCCAAAGATACTCTGACGAATCCCACTGGTTCCTAATAGATTCTGACTAGTCCCACTTGCTCCCAAAGAAATTATAGCTAATCACACCTGCTCTCAAATGAACTCTAACTAATCCCAATTGCTCACAAATATATTTGACTAATGCCACTTGCTCATAAATTAACCCCAACTAACCCCACCTGCTAACAAAGATAATGTATGTTGACTAATCCCACCTTCTCGTAAAATAATTTTTGACTAATCTCACTCGATCCCGATATGATTCTGATTAATCCCGTCTGGTCCTAAATTAAGTCTGACTAATTTCAATTGCTCTCAAATGAATTATAACTAATCCCACTTGTACACAAATATATATGTTTTGACTAATCCCACTTGCTCATATGGTATATGAAGTTTAACTAACCCCACTTGATAAAATAAATTTTGAATAATCCCACTTACTTGCAGATACACATCGACTAACCCCACTTGCTCGTAAATTCATTTTCACTAATCCCACCTGCTCCCAAAGGAATTCTGACCAATCCTATCCCCTGACTGTAGCGGTCACAATTTAGTAATTCAGAGTGTAGAATTTCTTGTTGCTAGTTTCAGTCACCTTACTGTAAAGTGTTGATCACCTGATCTGAGCAGATGAACGTTGAGAATCTTGTTGGACGACACATCACATACCAGCACCGCAAATAAACACATTCATGCTTCTATTAATTTAATTCATTCACCACTCTGGAACTTTAAAATATTATCCATGGTCTTGGTTCCAGATGTTCCGTCCTGATCCAGTGACGCCCCCATGTTGCTGCCTCGGGCTGGAAGCGTTTAATTTACCCAAACATTTTAACAACTTTAAGAGCTTTCGATATGGAGTAAACCTCTCTCCGCTCTACTCGTGTCCATATACCGTGCACGGTGAAGATCCCCGAAATGAGCACAGCTTTTGGTTCAACAGGAAAAAACTCTTGTGGCTCACAGATGAATAACGAGAACTGCACAGTTATTTTAGATATATAGGCTACATATGAAGGATGGAAATCTTTTCACAAATGTTTCTGAGTATTATTTCAGGAAATTATAACCAGATGCACGGTGATTATGAGGGTGAAATCTTTTCAGTGCAGACGCCGGTGTTTGTCTCGAGGCATGGAGCGTGGACAGTAGAGGTTACTTGGGGTCAAATCTGTAAAAAGGTTCAGATGAAGGAAACGGCCACTGATGGAATTTTTCTGCATTATTATTATTATTACTACCTGTTGATAATTTGGACTCTAGTTAATCATTAGAAGGTGTGGACTGGATGATGTGTATTTCACACGATGCCCGGCCCGTGTACATGGCTGGATAAACCGAGCACCTCCTTAACGATCTGCCCTCCCTGTGTGTTGTTCTTACCGTATGGTTTTTGGAGAGCAGCTGGGTGAAGTTCTCATTCCTCCATTGCGCTGTTTTTTCTTCGGTGACAGGGCAGACTGCTGCACCGCCGGGGCGTCCATCGCTACGCAGCGAGCATTACAGCAGCGTTAAATCATCAAACGTGAATCGAGAAACACCCGTACATACAGTAACATCAATACAAAAGTAACACGTGTACAGAGAGTCAGAGAAAAGATCAGACAAACTAACAAATTATACACATACTGTATACAATTAATGTTATAATGTATTAAATGAATCAAATCCTAATTAATATTAAAGTTAATTAATTTATTACTTATTTATCTAATGTTAACAGATGTGGAAGTAAGATTGTCCTCAGCAGCAGCAGGAACCTTTTCGGGTTATTTGAGGAAGCTAAAGAATTTGGTGCGTCTAGAAAATTAAATATAGTGTCACAGAAATGCCGACTGTCAGATTACATTAAACGTTTAATTATAAACGCACACTACGCATATAATTTTACAAGATAAAGTGAGAAGAATAAAAATACAAGAACTCAGTAATAATATTTTTCACAACTAAAGGCAAATCATCCACATGGAAGGGGTTTAGCTCACAATACAGGTTGGGAAGCTCATTACAAGGGATCGGATTTAAAAACTAAAAAAAACCAAACACTTTCAATCACTTATGATCACTGAAAAGAGGGCTCGTTTAACTAGTGACGTTAATACTCCTCTACTGTACGATCGTAGGCAGCTCGGATAGCACAGCTTCAAATCGCAGGTTTATATTGTGGTGGGCGCTCCTGCATCACCCTGCCCAAGAAAAAGATTGCTCCTCCCACTACCACTCCCCCAGTGCTGAAGAGACAGCTCCTGTTCAGAACCCTTATTGTTTCGGACAGTCGGAGACCGCCTGGCTGTGGGGTAGGGTGCATGCAGCTGTAGCGAGTTAAAGAGGCATTGCTTTCTACCCTCCAGCAGCATCAGGAGAGAAGATTCCCTCTCTCTCTCAGTCAGAACATGTTCTCTCCATGTGAACCTCACACTGACCCATTTCTCCTGTCCCCCAGAGAGCACCAGAGAAAACGGTGCACTCAGACTCTCCTGCCTGCTGTCAGGAAGAGCCTGTGGTAATCGCCGAAAGAACCCATGGCCCACCAGCACCCCGCTACCAGACTGAAATGTCCAGCTGGCTGAGCTCTCTCTGCACTGCACTCTTCAAAATTGCTCAGCACTTCCTGTATGCCTTCCATCTTCCTCACATATTTCAATAAAAGAACACTTTGCTTTCCTCCAGTCCTGGGTCTTGGTGTCTGTGTTCTGCCCAGCACAGCCACAAGCTGCCACAGTCGTGGAGAATGCAAGCAAGAACACAGAGCCCACACAGAACCTCTAATCCAACAACTACTGGAGGCCACCTGACAAGTCACACAATAACTGAACCACAGCCTCCAGGCAGCCACTCAGGAGCTGCTACATCACGGTGCCACTGAGGAGTCTCCCCTCCCACACCTCCCCACCAGGAGGCCAATCACCTGCTCAGCAAGCTTAGGCCCCATGACGATGTCAAATCTTATCTCTTCGTCTTTGAGCAGATTGCAATGAGAGAAAACAGGACTGAAGAGGAATGGGCCTGTATCCTAGCACCCCTGCTGACAGGTGAGCCCCAGCAGGTCTCAGCGGAAGATTACCAGATCCTTAAACAAGAGATTTAAGCCCAGTGTGATCCGTCTCCTTGTGTGACAATGGCGATTTACCATCACTGGAGTTATAAACTCAGCCTCACTCCCAGGAGACAACTAGATGCCCTGCTAGCACCACTTAAGCTCCGGCAAGAGCTGGACCTCCTCTAAGCCACCCAGATCAATGAATGGGTGGCTATGGATCACTTCCTAAGGCCCAGGCCATGGATATGAGGGCACCAACCACCCCAGCTGAAATGGTGGAGGTTCTAGAGTGTGCCATCTTGATGTTGGAGATCAGTCACCCCACTAAACAGAAAAGCCCCTCAGAAATGAGACAATGCCCCTCACAGCTGGCCTGGCTTGACACCCCATGACAGTACCCAAGGGGCCAACAACTTAGCCCCACTCAGTTGGATAAGCCCTTGTCCACAGTCCTGGAACCAGAGCCCTGAGGCCCAGCCAGAAAACCCTGGTTGGCTAGCTGTGTGGTCCATACACCTCCCAACCCCCAAAAGCCTGCATACAATGGTTCGGCTAAATGGACAGCTGATAAAGGCCCTCTTGGATTCAGGGAGTACCATCATCCTCAGCCAGCCCTCGACAGTCCTAACACCTTTAACCCTGCATGGTACCATCAAGGTAATACTGTATGTGTGCATGGGGATGCATGAGAGGTGGCCGCTACCAAGGTGTGGGTCAGAGATTGCCAAGGTGAATGGTAGCTACTAGTTGGTGCGATTCCCAACTTACCTGTCCCTCTCCTCATAGGGACAGACTGGCCCAGGTGCCCTGCTGAGCTGATGGCCCCATGCAGAGAAAACAGGTGCTTCAGGGTGACCTGAAGAGCCAGATGATGTTGCTGTGCAGCTCAGAGGGCACTACTTGCCAACAAGTCAAAGGACAGCATGGATGCAAAAGTTGATGGTGAGTCACACCCTCCACCACTAACCCTATCACTCTCTTGTTCCAACAGGTTACTTGCAAGGGGAATTTTGGTCAGGAGCAGGAGCAGGATGACCGCCTAAAACACTGTTGGGGACAGGTGTGCCTAGTGGAAGAGGAGGACCAGCATCCCAGGCATCCTCTTTCCCTGGCATAGTTCCTCATTCAAGGAGGGCTTCTTTACTACCACATAGATCACTGCAGCCAATCATCTGACCTGCTTGTGGTTCCCTGCAGCAAGATCAATGTGGTTATGCACCTGGCCCACTCTCATCCCCTCAGGGATCACCTAGGGTCCTGCAATACCCTTGCCGAACTGAGGGACTGCTTTCGTGGGCCAGGGATGGAGTTTCAAAGTCCAGAATTTCTTCTAGTGGTGCCCTCAGTGTCAGCACACTGCCCCAATGAAGCCAGCTCCTGCACCACTCATTCCCCTTCCTATCACTGAAGTGCCTTTTGAATGAGTAGCAGTGGACCTGGTGGGTTTGCTCCCAAAGTCAGGATGGGGACATTCTGGTAATCGTAGACTACCCCACCCGATACCCTGAGACCATCCCTTTCAGGAAAGCTCCCTCTAAGAACATTGCAAGGGAACTGGTCCAGCTTTTCTTCCATGTCACACTCCCTACATATCTCACAGACCAAGGTATGTCCTTTGTCCCAAAATTCATGTTGGATGTGTGTTGGGTGTTGCAGGTGAAGCAGCTCCGGATGTTGGTACATCACCCCCAAACCAATTGGAGCTCATGGAGTGCTTCATCTAAACTCTGAAGAGGAAGCTTAGGAGGGTGGTTGAAAATGATGGCCAAAATTGGGACCTCCAGCTTCCCTACATCCTCTTTCCAATCCAAGAAACACCTCAAGCTTCCACTGGGTTTACCCTCTTCGAATTTCTCTTTGAGAGGAGGCCCAGAGGTCTACTCCACGTGGCCCAGGAGACCTGGGAGGAGTAGCCCTCCCTGGATGGTGACAGAATATGTACAAGACATGCAGGACCAAATTAACAAAGTGACCCCATCAGCAACACATGATGGAAGCCCAAGCTGCCTAGTGCTGGGTCTGTGACCAGCCAGCCCAGCCCAGAGAGTTTCAACTGGTTGACTGGGTGCTGTTGCTGGTCCCATTGGCAAATTGTAAATTCCTAGCCAGGTGGCAGGGACCCTTCACTGTCATGGAGTGAAGGGTCCCTGCCTCCTGGATTGAACCTGGTCCTGTGCTCTCAGCCTATTCCTCCATCCCCACAGAACCAGCAGGGCACATCTTGGTCCACCAGCAGGCGCTTGGCGAATTGGTGGATCAGTTTGGGGACATGTTCTCAGGGGCTCTCAGGGCGAAACCACTTGTTACTCAATGACATCAAGACCCCCCAAGTTGTCATCAGACAATGCCCATACTGTGTCCCAGAAGGCTGCCGGCAGGTTGTTGAAGAGGAAATCAGCCAAATGCTATGGCACAAGATAATAGAGGAATCTGTCAGCTCTTGGTCTAGCTCCATTGTTGCAGTCCCCACACCAGATAGCAGCCTCTGGATATGCAATGACCCTCTTCCCTGGGTGGATGACTTCGTAGATTGCTTCAGGAAGGCACACTTCATTTCAGCCCTTGACTTGACAAATGGATACCGGCAGGTATCTCTAACCCCTGAGGCTAGTCCAAAAACTGCCTTCTTGACATCTTCAGGGCACTGGCAGTATAGACTCCTCCTGTTTGGCCTCCATGAGGCTCTACCAACTTTCCAATGACTGATGGACACTGTCCTGCATCCCCACCACTAGTATGCTGCTGTGTACTTCAATGAGGTCATCATTCATTCCTCCACCTGGGTCGAGCACCTCTAACAACAGTCTATGGTGATCACCAAAAGAGCCCTATGACCACCAACACCCTGCTGCCTGACATGCCCAGGTGACTGAGCTCTCCCTGCACTGCACTCTTCAAAACTGCTGAGCACTTCTTGCATGCCTTCCTCCACATCTTCACTCTCCTTCAGCATACTTAAATAAAAGAGCACTTCGTGTTTCTCCATTTCTTGGTCTTGGTGTCTGTGTTCTGCCTGGTACAACTGCAAGCTGCCACATGTATTATATTATAAAACACTATCAGTTCCATAGTAACAGCTTATTTACAGGGACTTGTACAGCGGACATATACAGATTTGTAAAAAAAAAAAAAATGTGCGTATTTGTTGACATGGTGAAGTTTTCTGTCAGGAGACATTAATTTATCATTTATGGAAGGAGTCTCCAGTCTCAGTGCTTCGTAACCGTGAGTTCACTTGAGGATGTGTTGTTATAGGAACATAATTAGTTTCAGTGTGGTAACAGTAACGCCGCTTCATCACACCACCCCATCACTCAGTACTTTACTGTAGCAACACAGCACACAGCAGTGTATTAGTGCGAGTGATACTCTCACACTTCTCAAACATGAGTAACACACACCTCTCTTGGGCTATATCCACACGAGTACGCGGCCTCACCCAATACGCTGTCGTTTTGAAAATAATCTCCGTCAATACGGCGTCGTTTCGATTCACTGGAAACGACCCAAAATGTTGTAGTATATATGCCAGGCCTGTATGTGGCGCTGTGATGCCGCCACACCAATACACTAAAACCGGAAGAGAAGCCATGGAGCATG
>JAPEIY010000006.1:822862-833657 GCA_026122135.1 Cathorops aguadulce | reverse complement strand
GAGCACCCGGAGGAAACCCACACGGACACGGGGAGAACATGCAAACTCCACACAGAAAGGCCCTCGCTGGCCACGGGGCTCGAACCCAGGACCTTCTTGCTTTGAGGCGACAGCGCTAACCACTACACCACCGTGCCACCCCTGCCTAAAACTAGCAATGGTAATTATTTTTTCTTACATAATGCACTCAGGCTGCCAGTCAGTGTGTGACACACACACAACGCCCCTGATTTCCATGAGAAATTTGGTAGTCATTGCTGTGTTTAAATTTACTGGCAATATGAACTAATGTAAACAATTGTCTTCAACTCGCATAAATCTGAATTGGAAATGTTTCGTTCACTTTAGCTCCTGCAAACGCAGAACTCTACTAAAAGATTGATAAACGAGGCTCAGTGTCCCCAACATTGAAATCTGAAAGCTTTAGAAACTCTAAGAGACCTTTATTTTAACAGGATTGTTTTGGGATTTTGCTGAGTTTACCTTCAACTGTCTGATTTTTTTCAGAGTAATGAACTGTGTAGCCGCAAAATCACTGCGTTTTCTAAATGCACTCCTGAAAATTACTCATTAACTCGGGGAATTAAATTGGATATTTTTGATGTGTTATTAATGTACATGAAAGAAAATGGCTTAAAAGTTATAACTTGTTGTAGTGAAGATAAGTACTAGAATGCAGGGTTTTGGGTGATGTGGTGCCAGTTCATAATGTACGCTCGTTTCACTTTCCCCAGGCAAATGAAATGTGAAAGCCCACTACAGTAACGGAAAGCGAGAAGAAAATGAAACACAGGACCAAACTAATAAATACCCGCGTTTAGCAACAGAATGATTGAACTGTCAGTACACGGACTTCCTCTGTCTGCTTGACTGCGCAAAGCGAGTGATTTCATGCACATTATTTGCTTTAATCCTCTCAAATTAAATAACATCCCAGCCACAGAATAACCCGTTCGAGATAATACAGAAATAAACATATCAATTTTATGAAATGGAAACGCTGTCTCTACACTCTGTTTTACCTTTCTCTTCTTCTGCTCTCTGCTGCAGTGCCTGTAGTTGATTTAAATATTTATACAGCCAATACATTTAAAATCTCACTGGGATTGAATGAAGAGTACAGAGTGCTCCAATTTCTCAGAGCTCGTTTACACTCTAGATCAAATAAATAGGGATGGCAATCAAATGCCTCGTCCATATTGTAATCTGCTAAATATTCAGGAATTATTTTGGAAATTGGCTTCTTTTGTAAGCGTCGGTAAACAGACGCAGGTGCGTCTCTGTAGGGGTCCGTTCCATGTTGTCAGACACTTAACAGTATGATCCTGTCAGTGGTGAACACAAGCGCTTTAACACCTGATTTCCTCATAGGATTACACTGTATAGCATTCTCACTTCATACTGGTCTTGGTCCTAAGTAGATATTCAGTCACAAAGAGTTCTACATCTCACCAAAAGTATGTGTACACCTGACCGGATTCTCTAGAGTTTACACAGAATGGTGTGAAAAACAAAAAACAGTGAGAGCGACAGTTTGAGTGTGTAAACACCTTGTTGATCAAAGGAAAATGGCCCGATTGTTTAAGGATATAGCAACGCAAATAAGCACTTGTTACAACCCCGATGAGCAGAAAAGCATCCCAGAGCACACAACACGTCAAGCCTTGAGGTGGCCGAGCTACCACAGAAGATCATCCACTCCTGTCAGCCAAGAACAGGAATCTAAGGCTACCATGAGCACAGACTCGCCCAACCTGGACAGCTGAAGATCGGAAAAAGACCAGATTTTTAGTTATCCAGTTTTGGGGAGTCTGTGCTCATGGAAGCCTCAGGTTCTGGAACCTGAGGTGGTGGTCTGCTCACCGCATCCTTAGTAAGGCTTTTACACCCATAGGACTGTCACTCTCTGGAGAATGGTGTGTGAGAAAATCCGAGCTGATTCTATTAAAGTGGAAAGTGTGTGTGTACTACCTGGAGATATTTCTAGTGTTCATTTTGTAGAAGGTTAAAAAACAATAACCCTCCAGCACGACCTCTGTCTTTTAGGTTTGACCTCGGTTCCCACTCCATAGCGCACATGGTGACGGGTGTGACCAGTCAGTACTCCACCAGAGAGAAGCTGGAGGAGGTATGTATGAGAACGTGTGTCCAGGTTCTGCTGTGTAAGGTGCTACGTGAGCTCACCTCTGGTCTCTGCTCCATCAGATTCGCAGCTTCTTCGGTTCTCTGAGTGCTGAGACGGGCTCTGAGCTGAGGTGCATCCAGCAGGCGCTGGAGAACGTAGAGGAGAACATCCGCTGGATGAACAAGAACCTGCCACTGCTGCAGGCCTGGCTGGATAAGAACCATCCGGAACCCCTGAAGCGCTACGACCTGCACACGGACCTGTGAAGATCTAGAATCAGCCAGGACCTGAACCTCTGCAAAAAAAAAAAAGTGAGGGGTGTGTGAGATTTACAGGACACACTGAAGTAAAACGCAGCTATGTCTTTGGAGAAGATTCATATGGACACTTGAAAGATCTTTAAATATTTGGTGTGATTATTTAAGGGGTTTTGTTCTATTTATGTTGTCGCAGCTCTTATGTCCAAGTTCTCTCATGGACTTTGTAAACTGACTATGAATTTAAGAAGCTGCTAAAATAATCAATCAACGGCTTTAAAGGGGACATGCCGTGGAAACTTTTTAATTTGTCAAAGATTATTTGGGGGGTGCTGGGCCAGGGTTCCTCAAAGCATCACAGCACAAAAAGAAAGGGCTTTTGGGAACCCCACCCCTAATTAACATATGACTGCCCATAGCAATCTGAATCAAGACGTCTTCCCTGGTTATTCAGCGCGAGTGTGCTGTTCCAAGATGCACAAAAGAAAAATTGAGTCTACAGATTCTTCCAAATGTCTGGTGTTTGGCTCCTTTATTTTCCTCTTCAGAAGTCATTACTTACCTCTGAGTTTAACTCCCACAGGTCTTGGTGGCGAGGGTGTAGCTGACAAGTCCTTGTTTAAAGATGTTCGCTAACCAAAGCGAAGTTAATTACATATTTCAAAGCACAGCTGCACAATCAGCCTGAGGAGGGGGAAAAAACTTGCAAACTTTACACACACCTCGGTGAATATCAACTAACTGTATGGCATGTCCCCTTTACAGACAACAACATTATTTTAGCACCTGTTTCTGAATAAGTGGGGAGAAAAATCTCCATCTTAGAGGTGCTACAGACTAAATGATAACTGGACTGTGATAATGAAACCTTAATGCTGGTGTTGGTGACAATCACTTTTATATAAATGGCTCCAAAAACGCCATCTACTGGTCAAATCAATAGTACAAAAGAGGTTTTTTTTGGAGTACACCAAATGTACTATTCCTAATTTCAACGATTTTTGTGCAGATCTCGGTGAAATATTTATGGATTAGATATAAATTTTGAAATAAAACTCACCTTTTAAACTCGACTCCATACTTCATCTCTGTCCTTCCTGTCACTGAAACACATCTGTGCCAATGCCATCGATCCCCAGCTAAAAAATTTACAGGTTCCCAGTCAGAAGTCAAACTGGCTTCTTACCCCAACACCAAACATCTAGAGGGAAACGCTTCTCTTAAAGAAAGTGCTCAGTGAGAGTATAACCTCCAACACAATCCCAGCTGATCGAGCTCGCACATTTTATAATTGATTCATCTCTATATTATAGTGTGGTGGGTGTTGGTTTTTTACCTTTTATTTGATGGACTATATAAAGCACTTTGGTCAGCATGGCTGGAGTTAAAGTGCTAGATAAATAACATTAATTTGTCCTGTTACTTGTGAGAGAAATCAAATTTCCACAATCAATAAATTTGCATATCACTGAACAGATGACATTACACACAGCTTCAACCTTGAGCGGAGACTATCTGCAAAATCACTGCACTCAGGACCGATGGGAACAGAACATTTTCCTTTTATCCTGTATTAAAATACAGCACACACGATTACCTCAACACACACAAAGCGAGAGAGTGTATTGCAGCTGTCCCAGAGTTCAGCAAATTATCAACAAAATATGTAAACAAAATTTGATGTCAGCAACATGTTTCAAAAAGAATCGGAGCGTCTTTTGTTGTCCCTGTCCCAACTTTTCTGAAATGTGTTGCTGACATCAAATTCAAAATGAGCATATGGTTTTCAAAATTTCTCAGGTTCACCATCTGATATGTTGTCTTTGTACTATTTTCAATGAAATAAAGGGTTTCCATGATTCACAAATCATCACATTCTGTTGGGGCCTTGCGTAGAACACAAATACAAAAGTGCATGTCACTGGTAAATTCAGGAGCAAGATCAATGTAATGTTCCTATTTTATAATAAACTTTGTGCAAAATGTGACATATTTGACCAATTTTTTTTTTTACCTTGCGCAATACCAGAAAAATTCAGTTGAAATCGAGGCATTTGGATTTCCCGGCAAACATTGATTTTCATGATATCAGTCACGTGTGGGATGCCTCCCTCTGAATCCTACGTCAGCGCTGGTTTGTTTGAGAAAACGACCTGGTGGTTTTCTGCAAATTTCTTCATTATCGCGTAATTATTAAAATGGTGAACAGATGTATCGTCGGAGCGTGTAGCAACACCAATCATGATGGGGTTAGTACTCATCGTTTCCCTAAAGACCGGACAGTGAGAGAGAAATGGGAGTGCTTCGTGCGAGGCACCTGGAAAAACTGGCAACATACAGCAGACCACAGCGGCATATGCAGGGCTCACTTCATAAAGCCCGACGACTGTGAGAACTGTTTTCAGTGGGACATGTGCTTCAAGAAGCAACTTGATCTGAAAAAAGACGCAGTTCCATCTGTTAGAACGCCCGAAGCAACACCGTCTCCATCTGTCAGCGTCACCAAAGGAGCCAGCCGTGCTCGTCTCCCCTGACAGCAGGTGAAGTGCCGCATCCACTGAGGCCCTCGAATCCGAGGACCATGCAGAGCCGAGAAAAAGACCAAGAAAATCAGCTATTCACAAATTGACTGTTGCCAGGGCAAGAAATAAGAGACTAGACTCTAAATTAGGAGTTCCTGTGTTTGTGTGGTACACGGATAATGTTATTTACTGACAACATGAACGTGCTGAGCGATAATACACTTCACATGTATCAAGGGATATACGGTGTGTCAGGGCTTGAGATCTTGAGACCTGTTGAACACATTAAACGTATATACGACCCTGCTTAGCCGATTCCATGTGTGTGGTTTATGAGCTCTTTCTCCTACAGTCGCCAGTACTCTCGCTATATTCTTCATCCAAAGGTGAAGTAACACTGCACTCAGGCGCCGATTCCATATTTCACTGCGAAATCGCTCGCTGCTAAGCTTGGTCTCCACAGACTGTGCACTGAACCCGTGCAGGGTCTCGCGGCCTGCTGGCGGATCCGCACGTGACCTCACGAATCTGGATCAGTCTGGCCCCAGACTCCCTTGGGATTTTTCCAGATGCGTTTTATTTTATTTTTTTCAGATGGCCTTGTGCTAAAGGACCCTTCTGGATGAGCGTGTAAAGGGACAGACTTTCATATAAAAAAACACTAAATTGGTCCAGGATACGCACTTTAAAGGTCACAGGCAAGGGTTGGAGGTGGAGCGTAGAATATCAACTTTATTGTCTAGAAGAACGACCCAAAAAGCGAATTAAATCTTCCTGGTGTCTAATTTACACCCTGAAATTGAATAGAATGGCTAAAACATACTGGTTTGCGCAAGTTCTGAAGGTTTGTTTACATCTCACTCACGCGCACTTTCACCGCCAGGGGACCGTCGTCATGACGTCATTCAAGCCAAACAGACCGGGAGCAGCTCTGTGTTTACCTGCGAGCCGAGCACGTATGTACGGACTTTGGTCGTGAGAGGCTGTGTAAAACTTCTGAAAGCAATTTTGAAGTAGGAACTCTCCAAATTGAATATCGAGAGGTGAAACCATATCTGTATGAACCTGTGGCCGTTGTGAAGCCATAGTGGATATAGGTAACGATTACTGGACAGCGCGCCGGTAGGCCACATTAGCCTGCCATCCGCGGTATTTCCTGGTGTCAATATGTCGGGCCTGACATCTCATCTCGTATATCAATTATTGATTTTTTTTTTCAGCTACCGAGCATTTAAATGAAAAAGGTAAAACTGTTTACCTCCAATCTTCTCCTTTGTGCTTGAGCGTTGCTGCTCCGTTTCTCCTTTTGACTGCTTGATTTTTGTGCTCAAACTTGTCGGAGCAGCGTCAGGTTTGAGCTTCTCTGTCCGACACGGACACCTAAACTCTCCAACAGATGGGGATTCTTCAAAAATGAATCATCGTCGAAGTGCTCGCTCCCTCTGCCTCTTCTCCTCTCTCAGAAAAAGGTCAAAGCTTCTTCCTGAGCCGGTCCCGTTGTTACAGTTCGCTGCACAACAATAAGCCGTGGGGGTTTTCTTTGGAAATTCCTGAACGCACGTCTGCACTCAAGCCGAACGGCAGTGTCCGTAAACGGCAGCGGACTCAACTCAGGCGGTTTGTTTGTCTTGAATGACGTCACGCGCCGAGTGGTCACGAAAATCACCGAACAGAAATTCGCCACGGTCCGCACTAACTTATTTTAATTATTACTTATTAACAATATTTCTTGGGACCAGAATAAAATTAGAGGGTTTTTAACATGTAAAGTTTCGAATGTGCATAAATTGAAAACCGTTGCCTGTGAGCTTTAAGGTTTTAATTCTCTCTGTGTGGAGTTTGAAGTGTGATCTCTTATTAAAGCCTGTAGTAATGTTTCACACTGCGCGCGCTCTCTCTCTCTCTCTCTCTCTCTCTCTCTCTCTCTCGGTTTATTGTAATTTTGTGCAGTACAACAAAATGATGGTATGAAGTGTGTGTGTGTGTGTAGATGATCTGTAAGACGTGTTCTCGGATCATGCTGAGTAAAGAGGAGAGGCAGCAGTTCCTGGATTATCTGCGGCGTCCCGGGTTGCCATATCTACAGAAACGTGGCCTGAAGAAGAAAATCTCGGATAAGTGCAGGAAGAGGAACGTGTGTCTTTACTGCGGATCCTTCAATGGTGTGTGTGTGTGAACATGTTCCATCTCTCTCACACACACTGACGTCTGATCATCCACATCAGACTGAAACATGTTTTTGCTGAAATGAAATTATCAGGAAATGAACTCGTCTCATACTTCTGAATATTCTGGAAATGTTTGTTTCCTGTAAATTCAGTCTCAGTCACGGGTTTAACTTATTTCAGTGCATCACTAATTAGCTGTGTGTGTGTGTGTGTGTGTGTGTGTGTGTGTGTGTGTCAGGTGCGGTGAAGAAATGTGGTCTGTTAAAGATCATCCATGAGAAGTATAAAAGCAGTAAGAAGGTGATGGATCCCATCGTCTCTGATTTCCTGCAGTCCTTCGACACGGCCATCGAACACAACAAAGAGGTGGAGGGACTGCTCAGCCGCGCTCAGGTAACAGCCTTCATCATCATCTTCATAGTGTTTAATCATGTTTCATTAGAGTAACATTTTTCCGATTATGGATGTCTCTCTCTCTCTCTGTAGGAAAACCTGAACCCTCTGGTGGTGCTGAATCTTTTCCGGAGAATTCCCAGTGAGGATGTTCCTCTGCTGCTGATGAATCCAGAGGCGGGGAAACCCGCTGACCTCATCCTGACCCGCCTACTGGTCCCACCCCTCTGTATCCGCCCCTCTGTCGTCAGTGACCTCAAATCAGGTACCAACGAGGACGACCTCACCATGAAGCTGACGGAGATCATCTTCCTCAATGATGTCATCAAGAAGGTCAGTGCACTTAGGCTCGGCTCGGGCTCTGACGGGGGGGGGCTCGGCTGATTGGCATGTAATTATAGCCCGAGTTTATAAATTTATTTGTTTTTTCTTGTCTCAGAATTTAAAGTTAATTTGGTAAACATAATGAAATAAGTGGAGTAAATTAAGGTTATTGATAGGGTTGCCAGATTGGGTTATTTGCTCAAACCCTCTCTCCATGTTATCCTCACATTGTCGTGTGTGTGTGTGTGTGTGTGTGTGTGTGTGTGTCCTCAGCACCGCATGTCAGGAGCGAAGACGCAGATGATTATGGAGGACTGGGACTTCCTGCAGCTGCAGTGTGCTCTCTACATCAACAGCGAACTGTCAGGAATCCCACTCAACATGGCGCCCAAGAAGTGGACCAGAGGATTCGTACAGAGACTGAAGGGAAAACAGGGTATGCACACACTCGCACGCGCGCACCACACGCACTGACCCCAGCAGTTACTGTGAACTTCATACACCATGATATTTGTTTGTAGTCCCACTTTAGCATTTTGTAGTCATTGAGCTGTTTTTTTTCAGGACGTTTCCGTGGTAACCTGAGTGGAAAGAGAGTGGATTTTTCCGGAAGAACAGTCATCTCTCCTGACCCGAACCTGAGGATTGACGAGGTCGCTGTTCCTGTTCATGTCGCCAAGATCCTCACTTACCCAGAGAAGGTGAGCAGAAACAACCGTCTCCCAGATGCTGTAGGTTTTTCTGGATGTCGGACCGTTTGAGGTTCTCGGGTGTGTGCTGTGAATAATGTCCATGTTTATTTTACTTTGACTTGTATTTTTGTACCCCCCCCCCCCCCCAGGTGAACAAAGCGAACATGGAGTTAATGAGGAAGCTAGTGAAGAATGGACCAGACATTCATCCTGGAGCGAACTTCATCCAGCAGAGACACATGCAGATGAAGAGGTGAGAGAGTCATCGCTCAGACAGCCATCACGTCCCTTTGATGTTTCTGTGGCTTAAGAGTAAAGTGATGGAACAGTGATGTTGGAGCCGTGTGACGTTTCTGTGCTGTTTCTGCTGTAAGGTTCCTGAAGTATGGGAACAGAGAGAAGATGGCTCAGGAGCTGAAGCTGGGGGACGTGGTGGAGAGACACATGATTGATGGAGACATCGTCCTGTTTAACCGCCAACCATCACTGCACAAGCTCAGCATCATGGCGCACATAGTCAGTACCAACCCTCTACACCACACCCCCAACAACCGGCCCCCGCGCAGCCACCAGCCCCCACACAACTACTGACCCCATGCAACCACCGACCCCCATGCCACATATTCTATATTAAACTGTTTGTGTAAATCTTGTCTCTTGATTATGAGATGTGCAGAGATTTAGTGAAGTGTAAATGTTGGTGTAGTCTGCAGTATTGTAGTTGGTTGTTATGGTTACACTAAATCGGTTGTACTGATTTTTATAAAGTGTATGTGGGCTCCTGAGTGGCGCAGCAGAAAAGCATTCGCCCCATCATGTGGATGTCTGGTTTGAATGCTTGGCCTGTGCTCTCGGGGAGGGCGGGGCATACTCTCACCCCGTCCATTCCAGCGACGAGCCGTCATTAAGCAGTGGGCAGATAGTGCTTTCCTCTGAGTGTTGTTGAAGCTGTTGTGTGATGGAGGAGACCTGTCTGGTGGGTTGCTATCTCTAAATTGGAGGGGAAAGTGTGTGTATAAGACGTTTTATTTGTGTATCAGGCGCGTGTGAAACCTCACCGGACATTTCGCTTTAACGAGTGTGTGTGTACGCCGTATAATGCCGACTTTGATGGGGATGAGATGAACCTTCACCTTCCACAGACTGAGGAGGCCAAAGCTGAGGCTCTCGTACTCATGGGGGTGAGAGACACACACGCGCACAGTACATATGTCTGCACACACATGCACATGGATTATATCTGTGTATATGTGAGAACACACAATATAATAATCGATCTCTCTTCTAGACGAAAGCAAACTTGGTGACCCCAAGGAATGGTGAACCTCTGATTGCTGCTATTCAGGACTTTCTCACAGGTCTGTCTGTCTGTCTCCCTCACTGTTGCTCCTGTGTGTGTGTCAGTAGGTGACTGTGTGTGTGTGTGTGTGTGTGTGTGTGTGTGTGTGTGTGTGTGTGTGTGTGTGTGTGTTCAGGTGGTTATCTGCTCACCCTGAAGGACTCGTTCTTTGATCGAGCTAAAGTCTGTCAGATCATCGCCTCCATCCTGGTGGGCAAAGATGAGAAGCTCAAAATCGCCCTCCCTCATCCTGCTATTATAAAGGTATTACCTGTCTCACTCTCACTGCCTGTCTCACTCTTCCTCGTTATCCAACAATAATCATAAGCTCCATTTATATAGTGTGGTGTTGTGTAACACTCAAGGTTGCTATATGTATTTATTTATAAACAAAAGTAAATAAACTAGTGGGAAGATGAAAGGAAAAGTGTTTATAATAAGTGTATTATCTGTCTCACTGTGTCCGTCACCCTTCCTCTCTCATCCTGCTAACGTATAATATGTGACAGATTCTAGAGTTGGACCACCGTGTGTGTGTGTGTGTGTGTGTGTGTGTGCACGCGTGCGCAGCCTGTGCGTTTATGGACAGGGAAGCAGATCTTTAGTTTAATCCTGAAGCCCAGTAAGATCTGCCCAGTGAAGGCGAACCTGAGAACCAAAGGGAAACAGTACTGCGGGAGAGGAGAGGACCTGTGTCACAATGACTCCTGTAAATACACACACACACACACACACACACACACACACACACACACACACACACACGGTCTCCTGTAACTGCTGTTGAGATCCAGATGTCCACCAGTAATCTGTTCCACTGCACTGTGTCTGAGTTTCAATTCCAACCAATCAGGAGCCACAGCTGAGTGATTAATCTCCTCCCTGTTATACGTCTCACTACGCTCTCACCATGTTACACACGCGTGACCCTTTGCTGTTAGCTGTTATTCTTACCAAACTGTAAGATACTGTTGC
>JAPEIY010000005.1:58334085-58351170 GCA_026122135.1 Cathorops aguadulce | reverse complement strand
CCTCTCTCTCTCTCTCTCTCTCTCTCTCTCTCTCTCAGGTGAACAGTTCTGAGTGCCAGTCCAAGTGAATTGTGATCTTTTGCGTGATGCTGTTCAGCCGAGAATCTTGTCACCATCCGGACCCCTCATTCTCCCCATCAGCCCATGTGACCTAATTTTGGCCCCTCAGGCCTGGGGGAGACCCCATGAATCCCAGCCTCCCCCCAAAAAAGCGCGAGTCCCGGCAAGGTTCGTCGGAACAGCGCCCTCCAGAGGACGAGTTCAAATACCCAGCGCCACTTCGACACCGGAGACACCACATTTCCGAAGGGCGGGAGAATGAACCACGCAGTGATAAAGAACTCCTTCCACCTCCTCCTCCACCCCCACTTCCACACCTTCCCATCCCCTTATCATGGCAGCTGCCCTACCACTCAACCCTTCACCACCCATACCTTTCTGGCCAGGTGAGAGAAAGACGTGGCTCTGGTTCACCTTCCTGGAGAGATGGATCAAGTGGACGAAGGTCAGAAGGTGAAACAGAACTGCCGATTCCTCACCACTCTCGTTGGCTACGAGGAGAAATCAATTCCCTTGGTTTGCATCCGTCCATATCGATGCCTACATACAAGGGCAATTATGCAGTTGATTCCAGGGACATGTGGTCCTACTTCAGCCCTACACGGCGAGACTATGCCTCCTCCCTCTTCCCTTCATCATCTTCCTCACACCTTTTCCCACAAACATCATTCTACCACAATGATTTTCTCTCAGAAAGCAGGCTCAGGTACTCAAGCAGGCGACCCAATGGTCTTGATGGACATGGCATTAGATCAGAATCCAGTGGGAGAGTGGAAAGTGGGAATGACTCTCAACCCAGAGTTGGTGGTTCCCACTCCAATGGAAGGAAGAGGAATCAAGAAGATCTGGTAGGGCGCGATACAAGGAGAGTATCCCCATCCCAGGCGGGACCTAATGCACATTCCTTCCATCACAATACAGACAGGGACTCTCTGGCAATCCTAAAACCTCCAACTCCCCACACTTACACCTCTGAAATACGAAAGACAAAGGCTCCTCAAGAACCTTCCATTGGAAGTGCCTCCCAGTCAGGAGCTCAGATCTACTATGCCCTGGGGTCTGTGTACTCCTCGGTTCACCACAACCCTCAGGCATATCCCAGTTTTAATCCCTCAGGTCCTCCTCCTTCCCCTCTGAGAAACTCCCAGCACTCCCCTCATGGTCAGCACAACAACCATGGGGTCCATCAGGAGCGAGAACTTTCACCAGGATCCTATCGACCCTCTGTTTCGGTCCTCAGTGGTCCTGACCCACCAACAAGTGCAGTCCTACCTCATTTTGCCAAGGGTTCCCTTATTGAGTTGGCCGGTGGCCGTCTGAAAAGGGTGGAAGAGTTACAGACAGAGGATTTCCTGCACAGTGCTGACACCACACCTGAGTTCCACCTGAGTACCTGCACCATCCTACTCATTTCACCTGGACCCACTGATGGCTTCAATCATCTGCAGGTTTTGCTTGCTGACCGCAACACTCAGGTCAGTCCAGAAAGGGAAAAGACATGACTAATAGCACTAGAATAGACTGATAAACCCAGTTTACCAGTAAAATGTTAAACCAGTTGTATTGCTAGAAATGTCAATTACATACTGTTAGAAATGAGGGTTCTTTGCATCGTTAAGAGTTTTACCCCTAAGGGTTTCACTTGATAAACTTCTGTACTCGGGTAGTACAAGCCCAAATCATGAAAAGTTGGGACTGTATGCTGAAATCGAAATTAAAACCGAAAACTACTTGTAAATGCTCTTTAACCTGTATTGCACTTCGCAATACACCACCACATTATTTGATGTTTTACCTCATGGATTTTATTGTTTTTCAAAATAAACACATTTCAAATTTGATCCTTGCAACACATTTTAAAAAGAAGTTGGGGTGGTAAAGCACTTACCACTTTATAATGTTGCCATTCCTTCTCACAACACTGAAAAGATGTTTATGGACTGAAGACACCAAGTGATGAAGTGTCTCAGGCGTTGTTTTGTCCCGTTCTTCCTGTAAACCAGTCACACTGTGGAACAATAAAACATCTCAGTGTAATTTTCTGCATTAATGCTCCATCACAGAACTGTAAGTTACCTTTGCCAAGGGCACTGACCCAACCCCATACCATGACACACCCTGGCGTTTGGACTTGTTGCTGGTAACAGTCTGGATGGTCCTTTCCATTTTTGTTCCACAGCACATGGTGTTCGTTTCTTTTTAAGAAATGGACAGTGTGTGCTCTGGACCAAAAACGAGGAGGACTATCCAGACTGTTACCAGCAATAAAGCCTGGAATACTGATTTATCTGACCACAGTGCATGTTCCCACTGTGTGATGGTCTGTCCCAGATGCCTCCAAGCCCAGAGAAGTCGATGGCGCTTCTGGACACAGTTAGCATAAGGCTTCCTTTATACACAGTAAAGTTTTAACTGGTGTTTGTGGATGTAACTCCGTATTATAGCTTGATAAAGGTTTGCCAAAGTAATCCTGAGCCCATGTGGTTCTATCAGCTGTAGACGAATGATGGTTCTTGATACAGTGAGCTTTTTTATTTTTACTTTTTTTTTTTTTTTTCTTTTTTGTGTGTTTGTGTAGTTTGATGTTTATTTGAGTGTTTTGTCCACCGGTGGTGGTGTAGCCCTGGACCCAGTTTTGGGTGTCGGTTCCCTCCAGGCCTTGGTTCGCTGTTGGTGATGCCTATGCTCCCAGCTGTGGACTGCAGTGAGCTCGTTGCTCATTTTAACATCGTAGTTGTCCAGTGCTCTGTGCTTTAGTGCTTGGCATGATGTTCTGAGCGATGTTGCTCGGTGGCGTCGCGGCGGCTGTGCAGGCAGTTTGGGACACACCAGCGCTCTGCGTGGCGGTGCTTCTGTGATCGCTTTGTGGATCCATGGCGTGGTGTTCGAGCAATGTTGCTGGCGGAATCACAGCGGCTGTGCTGGAGATGTGAACTTGTTTTTGTGCGCCTTTTGGTGGGACTGTAGCTGCTACACCACTGGAATGACATCCTGACCCCTATTTGGTGGATTTTTTTTTTCCCTGTCTATAATTGTAAAGTGTCCTTGGGTTTTTAGAAAGGCACTATATAAATTGAACCTATTATTATTATTATCAGAGATCACGGGGGCTCAGATTAGGCTTGAGCCCTTTACACACCAAAATTCCTTCATATTCCTTGAATGGTTTAATGATATTATGCATCATAGAGGGTGAAATATCCAAAGCCCTTACAATCTGTCTTTGAAAAACATTGTTTTTAAACATTTCAATAATTTTCTTATGCATTTATTGACAAACTGGAGATCCTCAGTCCATCTTTGCTCTTCAAAGTCTCAGCCTTTCCTGGAGAGTGATTTTGTACCGATGATGATGACGATGAGATGATTTTGTACCGGCTCATGATTACAGTCACCTGTTTCAAATCACATCGCCATTTAACTGTCTTACTTCATTACTACCTCTAAATTGCCCCGCCCCAACCTTTTTTTTTGGAATGTGTTGCAGGTCTGAAATGCAGGAATGGATGGATATTAACAAAAAAAAAAAGTCAACCAGAAAAACATGAAATATCTTGGGTCCATTCTGTCTGCGATGAAACACAAATCAAAGTCAGTTTAGAAATCACTGCTTTTTATTTGCATTTTCCACACGGTCCTGACTTTTTCTGATTTGTGGTTGTACATAAAACCTTTCAATCGACCTTCAGAAGGATAAACTGAAGAACCTTTTGGGTAATAAATTAAACTATAATAAGTGTTTTTTTGTTGTTTTGTTTTTTACTTGTGTTCAAATAAAAAGATTCCTAGAAATAGTGTGCATTCAGAAATAGAAAGGTTTTTTTTCCCCTTTTCACAACATTCAGTGTTGTGGATCGGTCGCATCCTGTTCTGTGATAACGTTGTGTAATTTTTTTCTGACGTAAAAGTGTTGCAGAGCAGTAGAACAGTATAAACAAACTCTCTGCCTTAAGATAAAAATCATACGAATGGTATACCAGATAAACCATTAAACCACCCGTTACGACTGATCATCACGTGTCGAACACTTGCTCAGGTTTTGTTGCTTCCAGCGTTTTGGTCTGCAGTGAAGCTCTGGAGATGATTCAGTTGCATTTCATATGAATGAAGCTTTTGAACCTTCATACAAGTGCGCTTGTTCAAATTCTTATGAATATGCAACACAAGCTTGTGCTACTACACAACTGACACTGCGACATGACTCTAAACCGGTCCAGTATTTCCAATAAACTCAGTATTTCGTGCCCACGGGGTACATATTTTAGATAGTTATGAGAATTAATATAAACTTTACGTATGAACAATCACATGACTCACCTCTGAAACTTCCACACTACAATGCTTTGCATGGTTTTTACATGCTTTTTTTCCACACGGATTTTAAAAGTTAAATTTTCGTATGTAGAGCAAGGGTTTTGTGCATGTCATTCACGTTTCGCATGCGATTAGTCACATACCGTAATCACATGTGAAAACCACATGGTTTTAGGATTTCAGAAGTAGGTTTAGGTTTCTCTGAGTAAATGATTCATGGAGAAACCTCAGTACGAGTCCAGTGTCTACATTAAGTTTATGAGTTTGACATCGTCCATCAGTCAGTTAATTATCTTTGCCACTTATCCCTCAGGGTCGCAGAAGAAGCTGGAGCCAGTCCCAGCTGACTTTAAGCAAGAGACGGGGTTCACCCTGGGCAGGGCTAACACACAGACAACCAACCATTCACACTCACATTTAAGAGCCCGTTGACCTAATCTGTATGTTTATGGACCATGGAAGGAAACCCACACTGGCAGGAGAGCATGCAAACTCCACATAGAAAGATGGGTGACTAGCAAATTTGAGCCCAGAACCTGCTTGCTGTGAGGCAACAGCGTTAACCAGTGCGCCACCACGTCACTGGAGTTTGACAAAATACCGAACTTAAATTACACGACTGTTCCAGTGACGCTGGTTAAAACATCTCACTCATAGAAGAGGCGGGACGGTGGTGTAGGGGTTCGCACTGTCGCCTCACAGCAGGAAAGTTCTGGGTTCGAGTCCAGCAGCTGATGGAGGGCCTTTCTGTGCAGAGTTTGCATGTTCTCTCCGTGTCTGTGTGGGTTTCCTCCAGGTGCTCTGGTTTCTCCCACAGTCCAAAGACATGCAGTTAGGCTAACTGGCTACTTGAAATTGGCCATAGGTGTGAATGGGCGTTTCCCACGGAGGGTTTAAAAATGAAGTGTATACATAAATGTAATCAATAAGCTAATGTATATACACAAACAAAAAGCTCAGTAACCGCCGTACGCTGAAAGAGAGAATTGGCAAAGATTCACTGAAAGTCCAGCTCGTTTATGGGTTGTGATTATAGGCTGATTGGGAACAGGTATGTGATTAGAAGTCTGAGGGAACTAGAATGAGGTCGGGGTCATGGGATGGGTCATGTGACTTGGTTTGGCATACATTCTTTTGCTGAGAATTCTGGGAAATGGAGTTTGTGTTTGTATGTGGAGCAGACATGACAGTTTTGCCTTTTAGTACCAATAAAACTGTGGAGAAGATAAAACCTGACTTATGGAAAATGTTGTATGATCACCAAGCGATCTTCACAATTCCAAGATGTTGGAACTTATTTTGATTCCATATTTGAACACTCGGTATCGTACAGATGTGCAAGAAAGTGTGAAATGAAAATGGGATAAATGATACATTGGCCAAGAGTCAGACACCCAGTGAAGTAAAGTTCCTGGGATGAGATTCCTGGGTTTAGGTTCCTGAACTACAATTGCTTGGCTTAACTTCCTGTCCTAAAGTTCCTGAAGTTACCGGGGTTAGATTTCTGAATTAAAGTTTCTGGGCTGCAGTTACAGGGCTTAGGTTCTTGTACTGAAGTTCCTGGGCTAAGGTTGCTGGACTTTGATTCCTGGGATTAGGTTCCTGAATTAAAGTTTCTCAAATAAGGTTTCTGGGATGATGTATCTGAACTATAGTTTCTTGGTTAAGGTTCCTGAACTAAAGTTCCTGGACTGTTCCTATGGTAAATTTCCTGGGCTAAGGTTCCTAAGCTAAATTTTTTTTACTAAAATTAATTAATTAAAGTTGCTCTGCTATTATTTCTGGGCTTAGGAACCAGAACTAAAGTGTCTTGGTTTAGTTTTTTGGGCTGAGCTTCCTTGACCTTACATTCCTAGTGTAATTTTGTGAAAGTACCAGGCAAGCTGATTTGTTTATTTTCTTGGCTTTCTTTTGGCAGGAATTGCTCACAGTTTTGGAGGAGTATCCATTTTTTGTGCGAGACAGAGGCTGGTCTTCATGCAGTCCTCAGAGGAGCGCCGAGCTCTATGGCCTCCACTGCCGCCAACTCAGTCCAGGAGACATCTGCCTGGCTTTGACCCCTACACCAACCTCATCACCCCCCAGAACAACAACCTTGACACCAATGCCCAACTCACTGACCCCAGTGACCACCTTAGCCTCCTCAGTGACCTCAACGATGACCTCATTGACCCCATCGTTGACCTTGTTACCCCCGCAGACAACCTCATCAATTCCGACGCCCACCTTGCTGCAACAACACTCATGCAGTCGCACTTCTGCAGGATCAGAGACCAGCATGCACAGATCTGACAGAACGGCTCCGTCCCTTGCCCCGTTGCTTCCGTCTGATTCCCGGCAGGAGATCCAGGATAAGCCACGCTCCCGGAAGAGACGCTGGTCTGCTCCCGATTTGCATGAAGGAAATAGGAGCTGCACAGATTTACCTCAAGGATGTAAACGAATGAGACAGCAGTAAGTCCTCATTAAGGGTCTGAATTCACTACCAAGAAGTGCTTTTGTTACATCACATATCAACAATTAATACATTATCCCTCAGTTTATCCTGATTGTTAAAAAAAATCCATTGTTTAACAGTGAAAACGATCCGGTTACGAAAAATAACATGAAAATGTGCAATCTGAGTGACACCACTGGTCATTTAATTACATTTCTCAAAAACAGCTGATTTTATGGCACTAACTGAAACACCTTTAATGTTTCACATGCTGCGTTTCCCATTTTTTGGGGGCGAGTAACTTCTTATCAAGGGCAAACTAAATTTTAAGTGATTCAACAGCATCATTTTAACCTTCTTCTTCTTCTGGCTGCTCCCATTAGGGGACGCCACAGCAGATCATCCATTTCCATCTCATCCTGTCCAACCAATCCGTACGGAAATCCAATTCATGAGCTGCTTATTTGATTTGATGTAGGTTTTACACCCGATGCCCTTCCTGACGCAGCCCTCCCCAGTCTGTCCAAACTTGGAACCGGCGCTAAGAACACACTGACTTGTGGAACCCCAGTAGCTGGGTTCTACAGCAGCATTTAATCATATACATAACTGTCCTCAAATCTCAAATGTACTGTCAATAGCCAACAAAACCTAATTTTCTTTCACTGAAATTATATGCATCTTTAATCAGTGTCAGATATTATAAACTAATTTAAATCACAGCGATTTCTCTATTCTGATTGGTCAGAAGGTGTTGATTAAGTTTTTGTTTTCCAACAGCAGCTCTCACAAAATCATTGCTACAAATCACAGCTTATGCTATGCTAATAATGTACATCTTTGTATTTCTGAAATATATACACACTTTATACACATTGCAAAATGATAATTGTTGCCAATTCGCTGTGGCTGAAGAGAAATAAAACACTTTGTGACATGATGTTATTGGAAAATAACAAACTTCAAGATGGTAGCAGAACTCCACTTTATCACACCACCATATTGTTGATTAATTTCCTCTAGCAAAATGCCTGATTATGATTTATTCCTTGGGCCCTGTTCACACTACAGCTCGCGATGGATTTGCGAATACTTGGTGATGAAAATTCGGTAGCATTGCCACCAATCCGTCGCTGGCGGTGAATGTTCTCTGAGCTTTGCAAGTTGTTTTGTGATGCGTCTCCGTCTCATGAGTGGCCAAAAACATCGCAAAAAATTCTATGCATGCACTGAAATTTGGTGGCGATGTTTTCATTGGCAAACTAAGTGGTGAATACTCACACATGGGTTTGGGAATACTTCCTGAAGCTCAGGGAACTTTCACTGAGCTTCAGATGTATTTGTCTTGAATCCGTATCCCCAGTGCTCGTGGGAGCCTCGGCGACACAGCAGTGAGGCGGAGCCTAACCTTCACTGAGACTTGAAAAGTGCATTTCCATTCGGTGATGCTTTGCTGAGGTTCATAATTGGTTGGGCGAAGGGTTCATGAATATTCAGCAAATCTTTGGCGATTGTGAAAAAACACATTTGTGATCGTTGCTGATTGGTTGGTGCTGATGTAATGCGTTGTTGAAATACAGTGAGCAAGGCATCGGTGATCATTCTCCTGCCAAACGCCGATACGTACAAAACTCTCAAGCACGCCTCCTAGGAAAAACACCAGGTCTCCTCAAAAGAAAAGGGCCAAGTGCTCGCCTGGTGTGCGACCACAACTTTTAGCTCATCTGTACAAAGTACGCATCGCCATGCATCGCCACCAAATCGCCTCGTTTTCATCGATAACAAAGCATCGTGAGCTGAGGTGTGACTGCAGCCTTACATAGCATGACTACGTTTTGAAAAAGAAATAAAAAAAAGATTAAAATTACTACAATTTAAAAGCTGAGTGATGTATAACTGATAATGCTGCATTGCTTTATGCATTAAAAGATTCCCCAGTCTCTTGTCTGATTGGTGGCCAGTAGTGGCTTTGAAAGAACTCCAGTGCGAGAAGCGCCTGTACCAGCTGGCGGATTTAAAAATGTGTTTGGAATTCCTTGAAAGTTTGGCGCCATTATAAAGTGTGAATACAAAGTCTAATTCAAGAAATGATCAAACAATAATCATAAAAATGTAAAATTATCAGGTGGACCACCTTATCACGCTGTACCTGCCTTCTGTCATAAGAAAGTAAACTAATTAAAAAATAATAATCAGTGCCACAGGCTTCATCATTGGGGATAGATTAGGGATAAAATTAGCTCATGTTTTAAGTCGTTCAGATTCTGTAAAGCTGCTTTGCGACAATGATTATCGTTAAAAGTGTGATACAGATAAACTCGACTCGACACTGCATTGAGGTTAATAAGTGATGAAGTACGAACACTTCTTGGTAGCACGGAGACATTTGCACAGAGAGTTCAGAGAGTCGTGTGAGGACTGGAACTCAAACTGATCAATCGTGACCTCATGGTTACTCTGGAAGAGCCATATGTGTTTTTGTGTTATTGGTTAAAACGGGTTTGGAAGGAAGGAGAGAAAGGAAAAAAAAAACACCAACAACACCACCACCACCACCAACAAGGCAACGCTAGTGATGCACAGTCAGACCTTGTGTCTTCTGAGACAATCAAACCCGCCTGTCACTGACGCCACGTCTGTTTCGGTGTATTTTTTCTGCAGGGTCTCTCTTTTCAGTCAGTATTATCAAGGAAATAATATTGAATGGAAAAAAATGACTATATGATTATATGAATAGTTATATATTATACAGGTGTTACATATGAATATGCTAAAAAAATACAACAAATATGATGACAAATGTTAATGGTTACTTTTTTTCGCAATGCAATTTTATTTTGCTTCTAAACTGAGCTTTGGCTCTCGAGGTGAATGTACACAGATTTCAGCTTCGCAATACGAGGTCCAAATGCGAAATCATCTCAGCATTACGCTCCAATGTGTGGGTAAAAACGGAAAAGACACTAAAGGAGGAAAGAAAGAAAAAAGAAGAAGATTCCCGTTGATAAAGGGAGATCCGTTGGTGTTTTTCCACAAGAAAAGGGGATTAAAGGTGCTAATAACACGTTGGAAGGTGATGCTTTGTGACTGCACTTGACCTCGCAATGTGCTTTTGATTTTTTTTCCCTCCATATTTTTGCACCCTCTTTATTTTTCTGTACAATATAAGAGCACGGGAAAAAAATTAAAATGTGGAAAGTTTTTTGAACTCAGATACGGGTATTCATTCTTGATCAAGCACACTCTTTCCCTTTATTTTAGAGTTGTTGTTTTTTTTTCCTTTTTTGTGGTGTTTGTTATTTTTCCAGAAAAAAATATTATTTTTTTTTCATTTATAAATGTATAGCTATAAAATTGTATATTTTTAAAACTTGTGAGACTGTAAAACAGTGTTCGCTAGAAATAAAAGAATGCTTTATAGATTTACATGGAGTCAGATTTTATTATTTTACAGCTCCGGTGACAGTGTAATGATGAGGGAACACAAACGACTGATTATTTATTGAATAAATACATGAGATGCCACTGGCATTAGAAAAATAGATTCAGATTCATCTCATGTTAGCAGAAAACAATTTCACAGTTTTTTTTTTTTTAGTTTGCATGGTATGATTATAAAGAAAAACAAAAGAGAGTCAAGGCTGCATTCCCAAAAAGCTGAAATCTGAGCCCAAGCTGCCCGTTTCATCAATTTTACATAATAAAGTGATTTAAAAAGCCACAGAGTAGAGAAGGCCGAGGTAAGACCCTCTTTTTGGCACTCGATAATGAATAACATGCTAAGGTGGCAAACAACCAGTCAAAAAGAGCAATGCCATTAGCATGACGCACGCTTGCCCATGGTTTAAAGGTGCTGACTGCAGAGTCGAGTTCCGGGCAAAAATGTTCTGTTTCTGTCGCTGCTGGAGTTTCGAGATGTTTTGCATTGATTTGAGTTGAAATTGAGGAGCTGCACGTCTGCGCACACACACACACACACACACACACACACACACACACACACACACCGTGTATCCTGTGTGTAAATGTTTTGCCGAGATAAAAAGCGGCCCACATTTTACGATTACGGAAATCGCCAGAGCAAATGAGCAACAATATCATGTGACCACCGTGGGGCGTGTCTGATCTACTTTTAACCAAAACAAGTCGGCGTGGGCGAACATGGTGGACTCGGCTCTCCCTCCAGCTAAAAGCCAGCGGAAAAGAAAAGGAAAATATGAAAACGAATCAGCTAGAAAGCGTGTGAGAAAAGCAACGGAAACCTAAAGGTTGTTGTGAAGGGACGGATCGAGCGCTGGAGTCGACTGAAGGATGAAACGGGCGCGAAATCTGATGAAGAATCTGCAGCACTTGTATTGGATTGGTGAGTCTGGGTATGACGTTCTACACCTCATCTTTTGATCTTACAGACAAAGAAATGATAAGACGTGAGCAGTAACACGTAAACGATAAAGACAAGCAGTTGAAGAAGAAGCCTTTATTTGTCATATGTACACTCAAGCACAGTGAAATTCCTCTCTGCATTAAATCCATCTGAAGCAGTGAACACACACACACACACACACACACACACACACACACACACATGCCCAGAGCAGTGGGCAGCTATGCTACAGTGCCCAGGGAGTAGTTGGGGGTTCGGTGCATTGCCCAAGGGCACTTCAACCAACCTCAGGCCAAGGCTGCCCCATGTTAACCTGACCACATGTCTTTGGACTGTGGAGGAAACCGGAGCACCCAGAGGAAACCCACACAGAGATGGGGAGAACATGCAAACTCCACACAGGAAGGCCCCCATTGGGCATTGGGCTCAAACCCAGAACCTTCTTCCTGTGAGGTGACAGTGCTGACCACTCCACCACTGAGCCAACCCAGAGAAGACGGATCTATTCACGAATGTCAACCACAAATTACATCCCCGTGACTCAGAACGCTCGGAGGTCGATGCAGAGTCATGATGTTTTCCGTGCGTCGCCATCTTGGTGTGACACAGTTCCATAGTTACGGTAATTAGTTAAAGCTCCTCGCGCTCGGGTGTTTCTGGAGAGCCGTACTGTTTACCTCAAGGGGGAGGAAAACGGTCCCAAAACGGGGAAAAGCGACACTCGGCACATCAGAATGATCACATCTCGTCTGCATGATGTTGTTCTTGTGGGACCGGACAATGCTATGTGTAATTAATAAATTAATTAAATTTCAGATGACTTTGCAGTCAGCACCTTTAATTCAATTCCACATTCACATCACAAAAAAAATATAATAAATTCAGATTATTCTAACCTGAAAGTGTTCACACATTGTCTTTTTATTTACAAGACAGGCTGTAGTTTTTATCTGATATTAGCTGGTGCTCGCTGTGCTTATGTTTCGAATCTGTACTTGTACTGAATAAATTTATCAGCTGCAACTTATTATCAGCTGAAATATAAAATACTTTAAGGAGTCGAATGTATTTCTTTGGATTCTTGGTTTAGTTGGAGAACTGAAGTGGGAGCTGACTGGAGACTCCCGAAATTCCCCCAAAACTCATATTTTCTTCTCAGATGCTGAAATAAACTTTTGTTTGTTTTTCTGATGGGAGTTAAATTTTCTCTAAAACATAATCAGTGCAATACTTCGAGCAAAATATTCCTTCAGAATGAGCACAGATGCTTCCATGAAGTACTGGTCAAAATTAGCATGGTGCCATTACTTTTAGTTGTTTTGAGCGCACTGACATTCTTTGGATGATATATTCTTTTAAAAATTGTGATTAATTCTACAGCATATTTCAAATACATGGCTAACTTTCTATTAGCCTGGACACAGAGTAGCTCTGCTGGTACAGCAGCTGTTAGCATCACATTCGTCACGTACAAACGGTTTCCTATTTGTTAGCGACATTTAGTCTTTTCTGTATATATTTTGAACGAAAGTCTTTAAATAAGTGTCATTAGTTCTAGCAAGTTTACATAGCAAAATAATTTTAAACTTTTATTCTGAGCACGATTCCATTTCCATAATTGCCAACGTTAACATTTTACACCCTGAACTCGTTTGCCTTTAAACAGTTTTAAACAATATTTACAGCTATAAAAAGTTTCCTCTGAGACAGTCTTTAAACCCAGAAAAACTAAAAATCAGAAAAATGTTCAAAAATAAAACCAAAGTGAACTTCCTCAGGGAAGCTAGCATGCTAACATGGTTAGCAATAAATTAGAACTAGTCTCTCATTCATTTGGTTTTTATTACTGGTAGCCTACAGAAGATCAAATCCAAGTGTTTTGAGGTGAAGCTAGTGCTCAGAATTAGCGTAAGAGTATTTGTGTGCTTTTGGCTGCTTGTGTTTTCCTTTACGTTTAACAGCATTAGCTTTTTTTGCTGAATGAAAGGCTCCTTTCAAATTAGCATAATTAATTCTATGTACTAACAAGCATGCTAACATGGGTAACAATGAATCAAAGCTAGTACTCACAGTTAGCATCATTTCACTGGTATCCACTTTCTTGTATTCTTAGCAATATTAGCATTCTTTTTTACCAAAATATTGTACAAGGTAATTCTTGCATTTCATTTTTATTTACTGTAATAAATTTCATTTAAAAATTACTTTTCAAAGTTGTTATTGACTTTAAATGATAATTGAAATATTGTATAAGGGTATTGTTCAAACATGCTGTGTTTAATAATAGATTTTATTAGTAAAATGCTAATTGGTTGTTAGCTACTTAAGGAAACTTGACTGCAGGTAACTTTGCATTTTGCTCATTTTTGCTGGTGAAATCTATAATTTATTGATCGCAACATTAGCGGCGTGTGGTGCACGGCTGATTCTGAGGTAATGCATTTAAACATGCTAAGAATGTTAACCACTCGTTAGCTTGACGCTGTTTTCCTTTTCCTCTGTTGTGATTTGGTTCATCATTCTAAAAATGTTGAAAGAAACCGTAATGTTTTTGCCGGAGTGTGTAGGGTTTGTTTATATCTACTGTGACAGAATGGATGGATGGATGGATGGATGGATGGATGGATGGATGGATGGATGGATGGATGGATGGATGGGTGGGTTTCATTTCTGTGCTTCTGATTTCAGACTGCATTTCAGTTCAGGATCATGCATCTGGAGACCTTCAACCAGCTCCTTTGCAAACAGGGGCACCACCTACACACACACACACACACGCGCGCGCGCACGCACACACACACACACACACACACACGGATAAAAATGGGGTAAATGGATGGATGTAGAAAGAAGATGGAAGACAGAAATAGGTGAGAAAGGAAGATGATGTAAACACTGACAAAGACAAATAAGAGGGATGGAGAGAACAAAGACCAAAAGAAAGAGAATGAAAAAGGAATGATTGATGGATAATGGATAGAGAAAGTGCAAAGAGAAAGAAAAGGATGAAAGATGATGGATGGATGGTAAAATGAAAAGAGGGGGGATAGGGAAAGAAAGAAAGAAAGATGGATGGATGGATGGATGGATGGATGGATGGATGGATGGATGGATGAAAAGAGGGTCAGAGAATGGATAATGAGAAAGATGATGAATGATGGACAATGGATGGATAGAAAGAAGTGCATGGAAGATAAACATGATCCTTGAGAATATAGATAAAGAGGATGGAATGAGGGGAGGATGAAAGATTATAGATGGGTGGAGAGAGAGAGAGAGAGAGAGAGTGTGTGTTGGTTCATTTGCTCAGTCTGTGCAGTGGCTTCCTCTGCTGTTCATCTTATTGTATTACACACACTTACACAGGGCTACTGCTACACACACACACACACACACACACACACACAGAGAGAGAGAGAGAGAGAGAGCTCACCTGTGCTGTAATGAGTTTTTTGCTCTTGGGTTGATTTTTGTCAGGAAACTCCTCCCCAAAACACAGGTCAGTCACATAGCGTGGTCTCCGCCCCCCCGACTGCAGGTACTGATGTAACTCTGCGTGCGCACACACACACACACACACACAGTTTAAGTTGATAATCTTGTTAAATACTGAACATCATAATGATCCCTGGCTGCACAGAAATAAATAAGATGAAAGATGGAAAAAGGAATAATGATGGACAGATAGAAAAATGAGTGAAGGAATATAGTGAAGGAAAAAGGAGAGATGGATGGGGAGCAAAATATATAAACAGAGGAATAAAGAAAGATGGAAGTGACATAATGATAAGAGGAATTAATGGAGAGAGAAAGACGTTACATGGAGACGGAGAGAGTGAGAAAAATGTTTGAGGAGAGGAAGAAGCAGCGTGGATAGAAAGCAGGTGCATGGAGAAAAGAAAAGGAGTGAGAGAGTGAGAGGAGGAATAAGTGGATGGAGAGAAGAGGAAGGGTCTTAAAAGAAGGGGGAAACAGAGGACGAGTAGATGGAGTGAAAGTGGAAGGATGGATAAAAAGAATGCATGAGAAGGGATAAAACTAGATGTAGAAGAAAAGAGGAGATGAGAGAAAGATGAAAAAGGAAAGAGGATAGAAGATACGAGAGGTTAAAGGTGAAGATTGAGAGAGGGAGAGAAAGGAGGAAACGATGGCAAGTGAAAAGATAGGTGTGGATCAAGTGAGGGAAAAGAGAAGTGCAGAAAAGTGGAGTTATGGATGGAAAAAAGAAAAAGAGGGGAGAAATAAATTGAGAAGCAGAACAAATGAAAGAGAGAGAGAGAGAGAGAGAGAGAGAGAGAGAGAGGCCCCTTTTCCACCAAAGCAGTTCCAGGGCCGGTTCGGGGCCAGTGCTGAGTTTGGAACCGGGTTTTCTGTTTCCACTGACAAAGAACTGGCTCTGGGGCCAGAAAAACCGGTTCCAGGCTAGCACCAACTCTTTGCTGGGCCAGAGGAAAGAACCGCTTACGTCAGCGTGGGGCGGAGTTGTTAAGACCAACAACAATAGCAATATCGCGAAAGGTCGCCATTTTTAAATGGCGAGAAGCAGCAGCTGTACAAACGTGAAGTCATCCATTATTATTGTTGTTGTTGTTGTTGCTGCTTCTTCTGTGTTGTTGTTGCTACGATGTTCATGCCAAGGTTTATACAAGCGTGGCGATGTAACTGACGTATACAGCGATGTAACTGACGTATCCAGCAACGTAATGACGTGGCTCCGCTAAGCACTCCGAACTATGGTAAATCAAACTGGTTCTCAGCTGGCTTGCAAGTTGAACGAGTTGTGAACCAGCACCAGCCCTGGAACTGATTTAGTGGAAAAGGGGTATTACTGTCCTCACTTTTACCAGAAAGTAGGCACTCAGCATGCCAACTTCAGCAACCACAGAGGAAACGCTACTTCTTTCAGTCATTTCACCTTGTCTTTTTCATAAGAAAAGAAACACTCCTCCATTATCCTTGTCACCACATTTGTTTGTGTTTGACTTCTGACAAATTTTGAAGTAAACTAACGTAACATTAAAATGGCACCATTTTCAATTACACGCAAAGAAAACTTGCAGAACACATGAACAATAGAAGTGAAATGCAATTGAACATTGTTAAATTTGTCATGCAAACAATCAATCTCGAACAAATATAAACATTCAAGGGAATGAAGGAAAAAAAAAACAAATAAAGCAAAAATAGTATTACTTATCAAGAAGGAGTGACAAAAATCATGAGAATTGTGTAATGCTCAATAAAAAAAAAAAAACTAATTTGGTTAATTGGTAACAGGTCAGTAACATGATTGGGTATAAAAATAGCATCCCAGAGAGGCGGAGTCTCTCAAAAGTAAAGATGGGGGAGGGGTTCACCACTCTGTTCTGATCACTGTTGGTGATCGGCCAACTGAAACTGATGATGATCAGTAAAATAAGTCTTGTGACTGCCTCTTAATGCCAACGTTTTCCAGTCTCTCCAGAATATTGTGATCAAAAGCTGCATTAAGATTGAGAAACACAGGTGAGCAGACACAACCCTGATCAAAGGCCAGTAGTTAGTCATTTACTACTTTATATGTGTACTACTTTTTAAGTGCATTAATATGTACTCATTTTTTATTTCAGCAACACATTTCAGAAAAGTTGGAACAAGGGCAACAAAAGACTGAAAAAGTTGTGTAATGCTCAAAAAAACCCTAATTTGGTTAATTGGCAACAGATCAGTAACATGATTGGGTATAAAAAGAGCATCTGGAGAGGTGGAGTCTCTTAGAAGCAAAGATAGGGAGGAGTTCACCACTCTATGAAAGACTGTGTGGGCAAAGAGCACAACAATTTAAGAATAACGTTCCTCAATGTAAAATTGCAAAGAATTTGGGGATCACATCATCTATGGTCCATAATAT
>JAPEIY010000005.1:58197369-58208569 GCA_026122135.1 Cathorops aguadulce | reverse complement strand
AAACTGACTTCATGTTAAAACTGTTAATGTTATAGTCATGCTGTCTGTTGTTGCCCAAATGAGGATGGATTCCCTTTGAGTCTGGTTCCTCTCGACGTTTCTTCCTCATGTCGTCTGAGGGAGTTTTTCCTTGCCACTGTCGCCACAGGCTTCATCATTGGGGATAGATTAGGGATAAAATTAACTCGTGTTTTAAGTCATTCAAATTTTGTAAAGCTGCTTTGCGACAATGTTTATTGTTAAAAGCGCAATACAAATAAATTTGACTTGACTTGAAGCGGGGCATGGTCAGAACAAAGGGTGAATGGGTGTCCTAGCAGGTAGTACTGAAGAGTGAGGACCACCCACTTGATGGCCAAACACTCCTCCTCTGTCGTGCTGTACTTTGACTCTCGCATGGAGAGCTTGTGGCTGATGTACAGCACTCGACATTCCTCCCCATCCACCACCTGGGACAAAATGGCCCCCAGCCCTCTGTCCAATGTGACGGTCTGTAAAGAAAAAAAAAAAGGGAGGGAAAAGTCAGGAGAATGCAACAGCGGGCCCCCCACAAAAACTGCTTTTACCTGAACAAAAGCCCATTCACACAGCTCTGTCTACTGGACCAGATCTGGTGCCCCCTTTATAGTGAGGTTAGTCAGCAGGATGGTGACATTGAAAAATTAGGCAAAACCACCTATAATAGCCAGCCAACCCCAGGAACTGCCTCACCCTCTTTTTGCTCTTAGGTCTTGGCCAGATTGCAATGGCTGCAGTCTCGTCAATTTGGAAACACACCTGCCCATGACCCAAGTGGAAGCCCAGATACTGTACTTCCACCTGTCCAATTGCATACTTCTTTGGATTTGCCTTTAGCCCCAAACACTTCAGAACTGCCCTGAGATATTGTGAATGCTGCTCCCAGTCATTACTATAAATGATTGCCATCTAAATAGGCCACCACATACACATTGTGGGGACAGAGAACTCGGTCCATGAGGTGCTGAAATGTCACTGGACCCCTAAACAACCCAAAAAGAAGGGTGACAAATTGGTGTAAACCAAAAGGAGTGGAAAGGAAATTTTCTCATGGGATAATGGAGTCAAGGAGATCTGCCAATATTCCTTTGTTAAATCCAGTGTCAAGTAAAAACAAGTCACGCCTAACTGATCAAGTAATTCATCAATGTGAGGCATTGGATATGCATCAGATTTATACACCGCATTGACTTTTCTATAGTACACACAGAACAGGACCGACCCGTCGATCTTGGGAACCAAGACCACCATACTGCTCCAGTTGTTGTGTAACTCCTCAATTACATCTTAAGCACAGCCTGGAATTCATTCCCAAACCACATTTTTCTTGTGTTCGAGGAGCCGATACAGATGGCTGTGCACCACCACCCCTGGTGGAGTCTTAATGTGGTGTTCTATGAGGTTAGTGTGACCAGGGAGGGGTGAGAACACATCAGAGAATTCCTCCCACAACCTAATCATCTATGCTCTCTGGAACGGTGAGAGGTGGTTTCCACAGGGAACTGGAGTGAATTAGGCTGCACTTTTTATACTTGCTTCCTGTCCCAGCTCCTCCCTCTCCAGAACTACCATTGCCAGAGCCACAGAAACCTCCTGTCTTCATGGTTTCAGGAGATTGAGGTGGTAAGTTTAACGTGTCACCCCTATCTGGTCATTTGACCTCATAGTCAACCTCCCCAGTTTGCCGTGTGGTCTCAAAGGGCCCTTGCCACTTGGTGAGCAAATTTGAACTTGAAGTTGGCAGTAAAATGAGAACTTTATCTCCAGGTGCAAATTCCCTTAGCCACGCACCTCTGTTGTACAGGCGAACTTGATATTCCTGGGCCTGTAGCAAATTCTCCTGGGTTATGTGACTCAATGTGTGGAGGTTTGCTCTCAGGTCAAGAACATATTGACAGTTTTGTTTTGAGAAGACCCTTCCTCCCAATTTTCTCGAATGAGGTCTAAGACACCCCAGAGCTTGCACCCATACAGCAATTTGAATGGGGAAAACCCGATGGAGGCTTGTGGGACCTCGCACACTGCAAACAACAGAGAGTCAAGCCACCTGTCCCAATTTTTAGCATCCCCCTGAACAAACTTAGGAATCATATTCTTAAATGTTTTGTTAAATCATATGACCAGCCTGTCCATTTGCAGATGATAAACACTAATATGAATCAATTTAATCCCCAATAATTCATACAGTTCACACAGCATGTGTGACATAAACGTAGTTTCTTAATCAGTCAGGATTTCTTTCGGAATCCTGACTTTGGAGATAATGCAGAAGAGTGCCTCCGCAACACTACATGCTGAGATATTGCAGAGAGGCACTGTTTCCAGATATCGTGCATAATTCACTATGACTATTACAAAGCGATACCTGCATCCAGATCAATCTAATGGCCCGATGAGATCCATGCCAATTCTTTTGAAGAGGATCTCCATCAATGGCAATGGGTGCAATGGTGCTTTTTGTTTGGCTACTGGATTCACCAGCTGGCATTTGCTACATGCCGCACACCACCTGCAGACATTGGCGCAAATCCATGGCCAATAGAAATGGGCCATGAGACAATTTAGGGTTTCATCCTGCCCCAAGTGCCCAGCCATAGTTTTATGATGAGACACATGGAATAAATGTTCCCTGCGGCTCTTCAGGACCAACAGCTGTGTCATCTTTTCTTTAGTTTGAGTGTCCTGCATCATTCAATATAGCCTATCGTTAATAATACAAAGTACGGGAAGGACAGTGCAACATTAGGCTGGAGGGGTTGGCCGTCAATTACTTTCACTTGGTCAAAAGGATGTCACAGAGACTCATCACACCCCTGCTCCAATAGGAAGTCCCCTAAGGGATTCCCAGAGAGGGAGGAGGGCTCTCCCTACTCTCTGTGTCATCATGATGCAGTGCTGACGTGGATGGCACTGGGACCACCTCCCTTGTTAATGTTGCAGTGGGATTCCCCGTGACGTACTACTGCAGGACCCACCCACTATGATCTGTTTCATTAATGTTTTAAACCCTAGCCAATCAGTTCCCAGGATCAGAGGGTGGGTGAGGCTCAGACTAACCGCTGCCTCCATGCTATACTTTTCTCTCCGGAAGTGAATAGTAATGGGCATTAGCAGATATTTTTGTATATCACCAAGCACACACTTAACCTTCACCAAAAGTGCATGTCCCAGTGCCCCACATTGAGTCAGGCTTTGATGTATGGAGGTCTGATTACAACCCAAATCCACAAAAGCCTGATGTGTACCTCCTTGAATACTCACAACTATGTGGTGCATCAGAGATACGAATCAGTAGCCCCGCCTTCTTGCAGAAGCACTGATTCCCCATTTTCCCTCCACACCGACAGACCTGCCCTGGCTCACTCTTTGTTCTAGTGGGCATGGATGAGTTCACCTGTGGAGAGAGAGAGAAGATTCATGGTGGCACAGATATAGAAAGAGAGGGGACAGAAGAAACATGAGGACAGACACAAGTGCAGGGAGTGGGTTTTGGGGGAATTGGCCCCCATTTCAATGGGGATGAGGTAGGGGAGGGGTGAGGAGAGGGAGGGGTAGAAGGAGAAAATGAAAATGCAAGAGAGGGCGGAGAAGTTGTAGCAGGGCCTGCTTCCAGAAACTCTGTCAGGTGATCCTCAGCCAGCCAGACCGCCTCCTCCAGTGACATTGTTTGGTGACACCAGATCCATGCTGACATCTCGCTCAGCAGCTGGGTGACAAAATGCTCCTGTGTCACTCAATCAATGATGGACTCAACACCATTGATTGAGTGACACAGGAGCATGCTCCTGTGTCACTCAATCAATGATGGACTCAACATCCCACTCACCAGCCAGCAGCCACTGTCAGCAAGCATCCCGGAGCTGTTGTGCGAACACAAATGGCCAGCCCACTTCGCCGTATGCCAGCAAGTGGAAGCACTGGTGCTGCTCTTCTGGGCCTCAGCCAATCCACTGTAGGATAGCTCGCTTCAGGATAGGGTACTCCAGCATGTTGGTGGTTAAGAGCTGTCAAACCACAAACTGGGCTTCCCTTGAGAGGAGCGGTAATAGACAAGCCACCCACTGTGAGGTTGGCCACAAGCTCACCTCCATGACACACTCAAACAGCTCGAGAAAGGTGCTGGAATCATCCTTCAGCCCCATCTCGACCAGCTGGATGGGCATGCTGGCCGCAAGGATGATGGCTGGAGCACCTGTGGACTTGATCCAGCTCTGAATCACCTGCCAGTCTTCTGCTTGGACTTCGAGCAGAGCCTGAAAGCACTGGCCCTGGTCTACTGCCAGCACAACGAGGGTGTGCTTCTGGCACTAAAGGTCATTGGCAAGCATTTGGAGGAGTTATCTGACTGGGTTGGACTCCATGGTGGCAATCATTCCTCAATGCCGGGTTTCAGCAGCAGTGTAACAACTCTCTAACTTGTGGAAACAGAGGAACTGGAAGCAGGTTTCAGAGCAGGTGTGTTCTTTTTATTTTTCATTTTTCAGTGACAACATGTAAACATGTACATACACACATGGGATGATGATGCTCTCTCATTCTTGGCTTTATGAAAGACCCACAGGGACACAGGTGAATAGACAGCCAGTAATTTGACACAGGTGCACCTCATCACATAATACCTGCTGGTTCACCCTGCCTCCTCGCCATTCACAGTCAACACTCAACCACACCCCCATTGCCATGCCTAGGCACTTGAAATCATCAACTTGTTTGATGAGCTCAAACTCCATTAAGAAGGCAAGAAATTCACAAATTAATTAGCTTTTGATGAGGCACAACTGTTAATTGAAAAGCGTTTCGGGTGACTACCTCATGAAGCTGGTTGGTCATGAAGACATCCAAATGTTTGACTAGTACTGTGTGTTTGTGTGTATGCTCTTAGCTAAAGCCAGAACAAATAACAAGCATATGTATATTTTACAACTGCAGCCATTCCAGTCTCAGTGAAAGAGAAGAAAGTGGTGAAGTTTGCTAAGGAGGGTGACAGCGTGGTGCTACAGTGTAATTTTCCAAACAGCTCAGTGAATGCTAACATCCACTGGATGGACAAGAGTGAGTCATTTGCTTCATTTGCTGCCTAACTGTTAAAATTACTAACCACCCTAATGTTCCAGAGCACATATTTAATCCTAGAGTTTAGCACATTTCACCATGCTAGTATAACAGCCTTGTTGTGTTTCTCCTCAGAATTGATGCATATTAAACAAAGTGATCGCATCACCATTGGCCTGAATGGTTATCTGTACTTCGCCAATGTGCTGACCAGCAATACCAGAGATGACTACGCCTGCTACACCCAGTACATCGAAGCCAGAACCATTTTATCCACAGAGCCAGTCTCTCTCATTGTTAATGCCTGTGAGTAACACTCTGATTATGCTTTTCAGTACCTAAAAACTAAACAACTAAAACTTTAATTGTATCACTTTTAACCTCAATTTGTAGTTAATTACCACCCCAATTCCAAAAAAGTTGGGACACTGTGTAAAACACAAAAATAGACTGTGAAAACTGGCAAATCATGGAAACCCTATATTTCATTGAAAATAGTACAAAGACAACATATCAAATATTGAAACTGAGAAATTTTATTATTTTTTGAAAATATATGCTCATTTTGAATTTGATGTCAGCAAAGCCAACCCACTTTCTGCACATACAGTATTAAAACTGCATGGCTCAATAGTAAAAGAGTGCAGGTGCTAAACTGGCCTGCTGCAGTCCAGACCTGTCTCCCATTTAAAATATTTGGCGCATTATGAAGCACAAAATATGACAAAGGAGACCCCGAACTGTTGCACAACTTAAATTGTATATCACATAAGAATAGGGCAACGTTTCTCTTTCAGAACTCCAGCAGTCGGTCTCCTCAGTTCCCAAACGTTTACTGAGTGTTGATAAAAGTAGAAGTGATGCAACACAGCGGTAAACACGCCCCGTCCCAACTTTTCTGAAACGTGTTGCTGACATCAAATTCAGAGTGGGCAAATATTTTCAAAAAACAATAACATTTCTCAGTTTCAACATTTGAAATGTTGTCTTTGTACTATTTACAATGAAATATAGGGTTTCCATGATTTGCAAATCATCACATTCTGTTTTTATTTATCTTTTACACAGAGTCCCAACTTTTTGGAATTGGGGTTGTACAATAAACACTTAAGTGAAGGTTAAGCTTTTAATTTAAGTACAGTACTTTTTTTTACTTCCCACTTATGCTTGAAGTTTATTTCTAATGCAAAATGAATGACGAGTGCTTACATTGCTCCCTTTTCTTTTTAAGCCAATGAAGTGGTGAACAGACCACCTGGTCTCCACCAACCTAAGGGGGCACACAGCCACTATTTTGCCCTCCGTGGCAAGACTCTCACCCTGGAGTGTATTCCTTTTGGCCTGTAAGTATGAAATCATACATTAGTAAATGTCATGCTAGGTATAAGCTGTAGGAAATGTAGCCTTCCTTCCTGTTCCTATCCTAATTTCCTCAAGAAAATATCAGATATGGAAGAAGCTGGCAAAACACAGCAAATACCCAAACTCTCACATTTGCTCCTCTGTTTATTTATTTATTCTTGGTGATTTTTGTGCACTAGACCGACTCCCTCGGTCACATGGGAAAGGAAGGATGCTCCACTTTCCTCCAGCCACACAACTACGGATCGTTTCAACCGGTGGCTGGTGTTCGATTCCATCTTGGAGACTGATAATGGAGAATATGCCTGCACAGCCTCTAATATAATGGGAAACGTAACACACTCCTACACAGTTATCGTAGAGGGTAATTACACACACACACTTCCATACACACACTATAGGGGTTTTCATCCAACTCCATGAAAATTTGAATAAAAAATGCAAAAGGAAAGCTTGAAAATTCAAATATAACTCCTGAATATCATAAAGTTTTTGTGCTTGGTTAACATGAAAAACTTGGTCTACTGTAAAGTACCATGCAGGACTCAGGAGAAACCTGATACTGAAGTCCTAAATGTCAAACAAAACCCAAAAATAAATGTTGTTTGCTGATCACTGCAAGTGCCCTGATGTGCCCTCTGCATGTTTAAATTAAAAATAAAACTTTATAATAATAGTTTATTCATTTAAAAAGCTGTGATATTGCTAAAAATGGCTTACCTGGATGCAGCCATTTACACTGAAACCGGATGCCCACTTGTGATGTTAATGACACACTCGGACGCTGTTTACCTTCGTTACAGAGGCATCAAATAAAGGCTTCTAATTCTAAAAATTGAATCAGAAATTTTCTGTAACCATGTGATTTTTACTGGCAACAAAATCTGCAAACCAACGTACTTCGCTTTTATGAAGTTTAAATGCAGGACACAGATACTATTCAACAATCCCATTGCCATAGCAGTGTGATTCTTGCTATAAAAAAAAAATCACTTTTCTCAGTGAATAAAAATAAACAAAAGCATGTGACATACAATGATCAATAGTTGGGCTTATTTTTACAGATTGACACTTGGGCATCTGTAGGGTTGTTTACAACGATTTAGAAGTGATGTGTCCACAAGCTTCAGTGGAGGACTTTCGCATGAAGTCATCACAACTGCGGATTTGTTTCCGTGGCCAAGTTGCTTGGCGAGCTTTATGTTGGACACTGACCGGCACAAGTGCACGCAAGCGGTTGTAAGCCCAATTCAGTAAATATCTATAGATAAACTTGTAGAAGTTCCGGGAATTTCCCATAACATTCTGGCACGAAACCTGCCTCGAGATTTCAGGAGGCATCTGTACTTTTGTAATCATTTAGCATCTCCAGTGTATTTAGAAATCCAAATACTAAATAGTTCAGGATGTCATAGTGTCCCAAATCTGGTAGCTGGCTCGCTGAACACGTCAAGTTGAATAAATACATTTGTGGGTAAATTAAAAGAACAAGCCTTTATTTTTGTCACATGTAAACTCAAACATGTGAAATGTTTGAGTTTACAGAGTTCCTCTGTATTTAACCCATCTGAAGCAGTGAACATACACACACACACACACACACACACACAGAGCAGTGTACAGAATAAATAATAAATACATACATTTGTGGGTAAATTATATGGATCTGTGATGCCTGCATGTTTCAGCTTTTGGATGTAACATTATCTGCTGGAATGAAATAAATTTTAATCATTTCAGTGAGATTGTACTGACTTCAGTCATCTCGATTTTTATTATTAACTATCACAGCTGTTTCTTTGTTTGCCTGCCAATATGGCAGACACTGCATGATGAACAAAAATCTATGACGTCAGTGGAAGACCTCTATAGCCTCGGCGAGTCATGTTTGGAGTCAGTGACGTCACACTTTGTCCTCAGAGCGCGATATTTGAACCTCGGCGAGAGTGAGATGTCAACGCCCAGGGAAATTGTTTTCCTTTTAAAATAAAATCTGTATACAGGTTCAAATATAAACAAGTGAAAACTTGAACATGTCTTGTATGGATATTGTCTGTCAGTATAAAGTTTATTTTTGGGTTTTGTTCATCTTTAAAGGTCATAATGATTTATTCTGTAATACTTTTGCCTTCCCTTGCAATAGTGTTCCATCCCCTCACAACAGGTGTGTGTTCCCCTTGTCAGACAGCGAACGTGTTTTGGCTGATTTTGATTGGTCGTTGTTTGTGTCCAGCTGCTCCTTATTGGAGGAAGAAGCCGCAGAGTGCCATGTACTTCCCCGGAGAGACAGTCAGACTGGACTGTCAGGCTGATGGCATTCCTACACCACACATGGCATGGAAAATTAATGGAGTGCCCATCTCTGGTACACACACACACACACACACACTTGCATTCTCTTATTTCTTTCTTACATTGTATTTCTTACATGTACACTACGTGTGAATGTTCAAATGTTCCTCCTCCATGTCGTGGTCAGACACAAGTCCTGAGCCGAGGCGCAGTGTTAAAGGCGGGACTTTAATCCTGACTGACGTTCAGTTGGCTGACACGGCTGTCTATCAGTGTGAGGCCTCCAACAAACACGGCACCGCCCTCCTTAACACCTACATCCATGTCGTTGGTCAGTTACCACTCCGTACCTCTTTCTTTCTTTCTATTACATGTTCGGTGTTCAGCACTAACTGTGGAGATCAAGTTAATCTGCCTTACCGTTATCCCCCCCAGAGCTGCCCCCTCAGATTCTGACCGTGGATGCCCAGCGGTATTGGTTCACTGAGGGATCCACAGCGTCTCTCCACTGCCGTTCTTTCGGTTTCCCTCGACCCCAGATCAGCTGGTGAGTTTTCTGTCTCTCTGTAGTTCAGTGTGTTCAGTATTCTCATACACAGTCACACGAGCGTGTAAAGGGTGATCTAAAGGGATGTATAGAAGAGAGGTGGCAGGAACAGTACGGCTCGAGTGTAAAGTGCAGTGAATCTGTGAACGATGAACTGTGCAACAGCAGTGAGATTTCCAGCGTCTATAATAAACATCAGCATTTATAAATATGAGGGTTAATATGGGACGTGTTCTCTGAATGTAGGGAGTGTGGGTATTGGGCACTGAGGTCCAGTCCGAGGACTTGTCCTGGTTCCAGGCCTGTTTCTCATTCTCTCTGCGTTTCTTTCCTGACCACGACAGAGAGGACGATTCTCTCTCTATTGTTTGGATTGTTGAGGTCTTTCACTCTTTTCCTGGTTTGAGTCCAGCACCGCTTGTTGTCGATAGACAGCAGGTCAAGGAGCTCAGTGCAGATGGTGCTCTCAGCTGATTGCACCACACTCTGGAGAACTCACTTATCCTGATGATGCTGTGATGCCTCCTGTCAGGATGTGCAGGTGTAGAAGTTCCTTCACAGCTTAGAAGGCAATGTTAAAGTCCCTGAGATGTCTTAGGTGGTAAAGATGTGGATGGGTCTTCTTCATCAGGAGAAAATCTAGGCACTGGAACCTGTCTACTCTCTCCACCAGGGCCTCATGGTTTGTAAGGAGATGGCAGCTCCTTTCCTGCTTTGTGCTGAGGTCCACTATTAGCTTGTTTGTCTCGCTGATGTTCAGGAGGAAGTTGTTCTCCAGGATTTTAATCTCCTCCAGGTGGGACTTGATCAGGCCTATCACAACAAACTTGACAATGGTGGTAGAACTGGAATTGGCCACACAGTCATAAGTGTACTGTGAGTACAGTATGGGGCTCAGGACACAACCCTGGGGGCTCCAGTGCTGAGGGTGAAGGAGGGTAAGACATGTTTGCCCATCTGCACTGCATGTGGTCTGCCTGTCAGGAAGTCGGAGGTCCACTGACACAGGGACAGGTGATGTCCCAGGTCCTCCAACTTGGTAGTGAGTTTGGAGGGAATTATTGTGTTAAATGCTGAACTGTAGTCAATGAACAGCATTTTAATCTAATTTGCACATGGCTCAGGGCTGCGTGTAGGAGGCATGTGATTGATCGCCGTCACTGGTCAAGACATTGGGATGGTACACAAATTGTAATGGATTCAGGATGTAAAGTAATGAAGAGGGGATGAAGTCTCTGACCAGCCTTTCCGAGGACTTCATGAGAGCTGAGGTCAGGGCCACTGGATGACCATCGGTGAGGCAGGCAGGCGTTCTGTGGGACGGGGCGATAACTGGCTGAAGCATGTGAGAATTACAGACTGTACCAGGGAATGTGTATGTAACGGTGTTATGGTATTTATACACATGTGTATGATGATGTTACACACTTCAGGGAGAGAGACGAGCACGATCTGGTTCTGTCCAACCCGAGGACGTCCCCGATGATCAACGGCACGTTACACATCACCAACGTGAGCCATGAGGATGCAGGAATATACATGTGTTCAATCAAAGAGACCAACATGTCCATTACTGCATTGCTGGTGGTAGTGAGTAAGTTACACACACACACACACACACACACACACACACGTCTATATATACAGGTGTCTTATATGGTTATACTGTAGATGATGATGAGGATGTGGTTTTGACTCTTTCTTTCTTTGCTTAATCTTATTACTTGGTCTCTTTTCTTTTTTCTTTCTATCTTTGTCTTTTCTTGTTTCACTGTATTTGTTTAAATTAGGGCTGTCATAGTTAACTCGTTAATCGCGATGCGATTAATTAAAAAAATTAACGCATTAATTTTTCTTGATCGCGATTAATCTAGGCCCAGTTTGTCCTCTACTAGACTGGAGTGTGGGGCCTCCAGGTGGCGCTAAGGC
>JAPEIY010000005.1:56894249-56908187 GCA_026122135.1 Cathorops aguadulce | reverse complement strand
CGAAGCCCAGGGGTATTTTCCATGACCACAGTTTGAATGGAAAAAGTATTTCTCTCATTCTTCTTCTTCGTCTTTGCAGTTTGGAAACAACTTGAAGGTGCCTTAGCACCACCTGGAGGCCCCACACTCCAGTCCAGTAGAGGACAAACTGGGCCGAGGTTAATCGCGATCAAGAAAAATTAACGCGCTCATTTTTAAAATTAATCGCATCTCGATTAGCGCGTTAACTATGACAGCCCTAATTTTTAGTTAAACTTCAAAAAACGGGTGCAGGTGAAATACTGTAGAACAGGGCTTTTCCAAGTGTGGGAGAGTTGCCCCCACACTTGGAAAAGCCATTCGTTCCATTCGTATTTTAAAAAAATGGTTGCTGTACACATTTTAAACATCTGTGCTTTTTGAAAACATCTTTCTTACAAATTTAAAACATCTTGTTTTAAACATGTGCTTTAAAAAAAACACATTTAATACATTTTCTTTTTTAACACTTCACAATCCCTTTTCTTGCCTCATCTTAGTGAGAGCAATGAGTTTATTTTTCCTCATGTTGCGCCCCCCCTGAAGAACTCTGGCGCCCCCTAGGGGAGGCGCGCCCCACACTTATTCCATTCAGCTACTTGTCTTCGACTCGTTCAGTATCATGCTCGCTGAATGGAATATATCTGATAGACCAGGAAAAACCCCAACCAATATTATTTAAATGTCACTCAGATCCGTTTTTCAACACGAGAAGATAAACTTCATGTCTTCAAGCCAACATGTGGTTTTATTATATCGACACATTCACAAACAAAAAGTCCAAAAATTTATCTCACGAGTGACCGAGATTTATGTCATGGATTTGGTTCTCCGTGTCCCGGATAGAGCTCGGATCAAAAATACCAGCGGTGAATTTTGCAGTAAAACAAAAAAAACCTCCAGCTTTTTGACTGGCAGGGCGTGTCTGAGTCCATCTTAGATACGTGATGACGTTAATGTTAGCGCGATCTCATTTCTCTCTGTACACCGTCATAAATACACAGCATCACGGCCTGAGTGTGAAATGTGTAGCATTTTTGGAAGCATTTAAGAATGTAAAAGGTCTTCCACGCACGTGTGTGTGTGTGTGTGTGTGTGTGCTACTGTATATACTGAGAGAGAAACACAGCAAAAAAAAAAACCTCACACGAGCTCTTTTTGTCTTTCTTTCCTGTAAACGTTTTTATGCATGATCATACTTGATATTTTACACAAGTGCAATATTGTGTATATATCGGTGTGTATATCGGTGTCATGGGCTGTGTTTAAAATACAGTGTGTTAGATCGGGACACAGCCCAGCCTCCTGTAGTTTGTATGGATTTGCAATGTATTATTATTTTTTTTTGTAATAGTTGTTTCTTTGTGTGCATTGAACTCAAGGTCATGAACTTTTCAGTTCCCTTTAAGATTGACTTCCTGCTGAACGCTCATTTTATCTCGGTGGCCTCGTCCCAAATGAACGCACATTTAATTCCGTTTCTTACGAGAGTTTCTGTACTGAAAGCCACTCCATCCATGATTAGCTCTGCGGCTTCATCCCAAACCGCTGTCCCTCCTACACGCGCACTTCATCCCTGCTCAGGCAGCGTTCGGGACTGCAGAGCGTCCAGGGAAACGCTTTATTTATTTTACTGGGCAGATGCTGATATAAAGTGTTTGTTTGGGGGGGTGAGAAGACTGGTGTCATTATGCTGCAGAATGTGACTGACTTTATCTCGTGTCCTTCTCGACGGAATGCCGAGGGACACGACGTTATTCCCTGTCCATGATCCAGTGCAGTGTGAGCTCAACATGCTGTGCTCCTCACCGGATTATTGCTCCATGCGTTTGGGGATTTTTAGACGTGTCCTGTCTGTGTAGATTTGGCGTACGAAGGGGTGCGGTTCACATCCCAACATTTCATGTTTAAAATTTCAAGCTGCAATTCTGTAATGGAAGAGAAAGCAGTTACAGTGTGTTCTGAGGTCGTGTTTCTACAGAGCCTTGTGGTGACGTCCGTACTGAATAAAAGTAACACGTGGGTAAGACTTAAGAAGAAGCACAAACGGGGATCGTGACTTAACACATGGGGACGAGATCATTAAGTGTAGCCACAAGTTAACTCACGAGAACAAGAGAATTAAATGTGGACACGTACTGCGAACAAACGAGATAATTAAGTGTAACCATGACTTAATGACGTGGGAACAAAATTATGTAAAGCCATGACTCAGTACCACAAGATAATAAACAACGCGAGAGAACGAGGCGATTGAACGTGGCCGTGACTCCGTAACGCGAGAGAACGAGGCGATTGAACGTGGCCGTGACTCCGTAACGCCAGAGAACGAGGCGATTGAACGTGGCCGTGACTCCGTAACGCGAGAGAACGAGATGATTGAACGTGGCCGTGACTCCGTAACGCGAGAGAACGAGACGATTGAACGTGGCCTGATCATCGTGTTGTGGATTGAATAGAACGTTTGCTTTGCACAAGTTTTTTTCAGTTAGATTAATAATGAAACAAAATAATGTTTACAAAACAGTGAACATCTCAGTTCTGTCATTTCCAGTAATGCGATGATTCAGTCATGTTAATATCTCTATTGCTCTAATATGAAACTTTACTGAAATTTATTGAAACTTGGCTTTTTATCAGCCCCAATATTGAAGACGCATCTTTAATGAAGACTTTATTTTTTTCCTGCATAACATTCATTCAGTCACAGTGAACTGATCACCAAGTCGTGTGTATTATTTTTATTTTCAGTAGTGATGTCACCACTGAGGGTTTGCATATTTTCACCTGAGTTTTAATATCCAGCACTTTTTTTTCAGCACTAAAATTTCCCTTTCTTGTTTTTCTCCTCACGGTTGAGGAGCACCAGCAGGTTCATGCATCACAAAATCTGTGCTGGAATGAGATCATTAGATTCCCTCGAAAGTGTACAGTACATTTCCACTCACGAGCAGACTTTAATTTTCAAGGCACTCATAGATGTGTATTAAGAACAGGATTATTTTAACATTGAATAATATTAGAAAAATCTTGGTGAAATGAGACGCGACCCAGAAGTGTGTGGTGGTGTTTTTTTTTATTATTTCTAATGAATACACACCTCCATCATCACATGCACACTGGCATGATCTTACAGACCCTTTCACACTACACAAGTGTTCAGATCTTCATTTTATATTTAATGGTTTTTGGGTGTTTACTTACTGGGGGAGGAATTTGGTTCTGTGAACCAGGACTGTGTGTTCACTAAAAGAAGTAAAATGAAATAAAAATTGACTAAAAGATCAGAAATGTTGTCTGTTCTTTGTACTTGCTGTGTGCTGACATTCCCTCCGTCACCATGAACCTGCGGTTTCATTTTTCCACTGAAACGGGATTCGAGCAACATCAGAACAGTCCAGTACAGGTTTTGCTTTTCAGTGCGCCACGTTTGCGCCGAGTCTCTAATAAAAACCAGTGCAGTTTACATCACATTTCACATTCTTCTTTCATTGCGTTTTGTTTTGGTCAGAAAGCCTCCGCTGAACGCCCCTCCAGCGTCTCGTCCGTGAAAAACACACCAAACAAAAAGTACAAGATGAACGCACCCTTTCTGCTCTTCACTTCACATTTGTTTTTGAATTTGCTGCTGTTTTATATGTTCTGTTTTCTCTTTTTCTATTGCTGATGTGTTGCTTTTTTCATTTTTGATTGTTTTTGTTACGTTTTTCAATTTTCTGTTGCATTTTTGTTGTTTTCTGATTTATTACATTTTTGCTTTTCTTGTTTTTCTGATTTTGTTGCTTTATTCATTTTTCTGATTTGTGTCTTCTGTTTTCTTTTCTGATTTTTTTTGGTTGTGATTTTCCAATTTTCTGTTTTGATTTTTCTGAGTTATTGATTTTTTTTGCTTTTCTTGAGTTTTTTTTTTTTTTAATTTTCTGCTGCCTTTTTGTTTTGTTGCATTTTTATGCAAAGGGGGATTATGTCGTGGCGATGTATGTCTGTCTGTCCGTCCGTCCTGGGAGGGGTGGTCACCTTTTTGAAATCGACTCCTCTCAATTTTTGGAGGAATTTCACAAAACTTGACAAAAGGCTTGTTATATGAGGGCAAGTCAAAAAGTTCTAAGACAAATTGAAAAAAATCTTTATTTATGAAAATACCAAAGCCATTTTTCTACGTCCTCCATTTAATAAGTTCAATGTATATAGCACCTTTCACAAACCCAAGGACGCTTTACACAGGAGATACAAAAAAAAAAAACACTAGGAAGAGTAGTGTGAGGTAAAGAAAAAAGTTTTCAAGTTTGCTTTGAAGGAAGACGGAGTGGAACAGTCACGAAGCGATTGTGGTAATGAGTTCCAAAGTTTCGGAGCAGCAACACTGAATGATCTGCCGCCCATAGATCCAGTTTAAAACGCAGAACAGTCAGAAGTCCACAGACAGAAGATGTGAGGGAACGGGAGGGGCGGGACAAATGAATTCGCTCAGAGACAGGAAGGGGCGAAACCATGAAGAGCTTTATGAGTCAAGCTATTTATAAGCTATTTAAGTCTAAACACTGCTGCAAGTGGAGTTTCCATCGGAGAATTAATTCTCTGTAGAATGTCTTTCACACACTGAAATAACATCTGTCTTAGAACTTTTAGACTTGTCCTCGTATGTCAGTAATACACACTTTGCAATTTCGTTCGTTTTAGCAGAGTTACAGCCCTTGATGACCAAACTTGTACTTTGACAATTTTATGAGGGTGTATTACGCACTTCCAGCACAGACGGAGTTGCCGGCGGGGGACACTGGGCTCTCACAGCACTCTTATTCTGATTTACTGCTGGATGTTGCGTTGTATTTTTGTTTGTTGTTGCGTTTTCTGATTTGTGGTCATGTTTTTGATTTGGTTCTGTGTTCCGATGAGGTACGACACCACACTAATCCATCCACTTTGTGAAGAATCAGCCTGCAGGCTTGTGAACGTGGCCCCAGTGTACAGTCGGCCTCAGACTCGCTTTAGGGTGAGAATGGAATTACAGCAGTAATGAGGAGTTTCTGACTTATGGAATGTGTTCAGGTGAAAAAAGGGCATGGCCCTTTTTCACAGAACCCAGAGGTGTTGATTGGGGGGGGGGGGGTTGCCTTTTTTGGTTACTGAATTAATTTAAGTTGGCAGTTCCACAGATGAAGCAGTGATTATTTAACATGGAGTTCTGGTCAAAAATGTGTCCGGGGTGTTTATTAGAACAAGTTTAAAATCTGTCAGAGAGAGGGCACGTTACAAACACACTTTATTTAAACTAAAATAATTAGCATTGAACCAAAGGATTCAGGCTGAAGCAGTATTTACAGTGAAGAGCAAAACTCAACTGGACCCAATTTAAAATCTCACACACACAGAGATACGGAGTAATTTTTTTCAGTCCCAGCAGCTTTAAGGCTTTCCATCAGCACTTTCACTCTGTCCAGTTCTGCTGATTGAGTCCCGTTAGTTATTTTACAAACTGTTCCATTCATTTCCAGCTGAAGTGAAGTCCGATCAGAGCCAACACTACTAGCTACAGCCTGATTAGCATGCTAGCTAGTTAGCGTGATGTGTGATAAGAACAAGAGCGTGATGGGGACGGTGCTAGAACAGATGCTTCAACTATTTACAACACAAACAGGAATGAGAGGGCGTGCTCTCAGTTTTAGGTGCATAAGCCATTCCCTCCACCCTCCACTCACCACTTCCTGTTAATTCCACAGCATGGGCAGCCAAAACATTAAAGGAGCAGTTTGTAACATTTCAAGCCTGTAATCATCATCTAACTTTTAAAGACGTCTTCAAAAAGCAGTGATTTGCAATATTTCCCATAGAGTAGATCAGGCTAGTTTCTTCCTTTCAGGCTTCTGTGTACATTTTTTTTTTTCTGGCCCTGAAATAAGGCCACTCCCAGGTGAAAAAGCTGCTCAACTTTTTTTTTTAAGTAAAAAGCATCAGAGTTCATCAAGAAGTCTGGAAGTGTTTTCAGCTCAGGGCCAGAAGAGGGCTCTCAATATTACAAATGGCTCCTTTAAATTTGAGACAGGAAAGTCACTGTTGCTGTGCCTTTAGTGGAAAAGGATGCGTTTGTGTTTGGTGTTGGGTATCTGGTCGCGGCTCTTCAGCCTCCTCACCGCCTCCCTCATGTGTTTGGGCTGTAGAGGAGGAGTGTCTCCCCACTTCTCACACACATCCAGAGCTACAAACACACACACACGTGTTAACAAGAGCACAAACACAGTCACTAGATTTCACTCCACTGTGTTAAATACTGTAAAGCTCACCTTCTTCAACAATCTCCCCGGCGAACACTTTGGAGATGCCGGACATGGCAATGACGACGTTCTGAGACACTGATGATCCCGTGATGGACTGAATAAGCTGAAAGTAAGTTCTACATTTAAATACATTCAATAATAAAATTATTCCAGAGTAGTGTTATTCTAAAACCTGATTGGTCAGAATTTGACAGTTCCGACTGCTAAAAGAGAATCCAAATCCTTTGTTCTTTTGCAGGTATTGACCCAATGCAATCAATGCCATCTCTAACATTTTATACTTATTAAAAGACAAAAATGTCAGATAGGTATCAACTCAAACCAAGGTTACTTTATTTGGTATCAGAAAAGGAAAAACCGGTGTCCTGCCACTTCCACCAACAATAAAAACATTTGATAGGGTGAGGCTTTTTTTCCTTTTTTTTTAAAACACTAATTTCAAGATGATGGAAAAACAGACTCTGCTAAGGGTAACTGATATAATCTAAGAGAACTCATTTCATGGACAACATTAAATGTAATGGTTAAAAAGTATGATGTGTTCATTAATTAATGAAATGTCACTTGTGGTATAAGAGGAATAAAACACTTATTTTTATTCTGTGTAAACTGCTCTTTACACAGAATGGTGCAGAAAACAAAAAAAAAAATCAAGACATCACCATCCCCTGCCATGAGCATTTTATAAAGACCTCTTAAACACTTACACCCTTATAAACCCATTGCTTTAATACTGACTTATGTCGTAAGTGCTGTGACACCTTCATAAAACGCTACCCAGCCGTGTTCAGTAATATGAGCACGCAAAGTTTCATTAATGTAGCTTCTGGAGTTTCTGAGAAAACCTGTCCAGATTGAAACAGACGGACTCCATTCCGATATTCCCCTGTGCACTTTGCGGCGGGGGATAAAAACACTGAGTGAGTGAGTGAGTGAGTGAGTGAGAGTTCTGTGGGTGGAAAGTAAACAAACGCCTTGTTGATAAGAGAGGGTCAGAGGGAAATGGACAGATTGGTTGGAGCTTTTTTCCAGGAAGGATACAGAAACCCATATAATCACTCTTTACAACCGTGGTGAGCAGAAAAGCATCTCAGCATGCAACAGAAGAACACATTGGGTTCTACTCCTGTGGTTGGAAGAAATGAATGTGAACGAGTTCCTCTTAGTCTGAATGAACTGAACTTTGACCTAGCTCTTGCCAAGTGTGAACTTGCACAACACTCAGAACAGTATTTTTGCTTTGTGTTGAGCTCCATCACACCACGCTGTCAATGATTATTTTCTTATAACAGCACACAGCTCGAGTGTTTTTATCCTCCGACACGAAGTGTGGAGGAATATAGGAATGGAGTCTGTCCATCTGTCCGTTTCAATCTGGACAGGTTTTCTCAGAAACTCCAGAAGCTAACTTTGCATGCTCAGATTACTGAACACGGCTAGGAAGTGTTTTATGAAGGTGTCACAGCACTTACGACATAAGTCAATATTAAAGCAATGGGTTTATAAGGGCGTAAGTGTTGAGAGGTCTTCATAAAATGCTTGTGGCGGGGGATGATGATCATCATGTCTTGTTTATAACATACTGAAGACAACGATGTTTAACAGACCCAGTATCAGGATCTTCAGTGGTGGCTCTGGTCACTGATCAGAAAAGGAACAGGTGTAGGTTTATATTTCTCGCTCCGTTTGAGGTGTGAATTTCAGGGGTTTCTTACCCTTTTAATGGCTGCTTTAGGGAAAGCCGAGCGTCTGTACATCTCATACCGGTTCAGCTGCTCCTCCGAGAATGAAGACACCAACACTCTGCACATCACACAGTATTTGGAGTGAGACGACCCTTTACTTAAAAATAAAATATTTTGCTGAACATCTTACAGAACCAGCCCCAGTTCTTCTGGACACTGACGGTCACATTCACTTCTTCATTTTACACCAAAACCCAGCAGCCTTCATTATGTTTTCTTTTTTAATCTGAAAAGTGCTCTCTTATGGAATATACTGATCAGACATATTACAAACTTTTTTTTTCCCCTCTCTAAGATTTAATTCTGTACTGGAAAAAAAAAATGTTTGGACTCTAAAATGTTTGTGTTGTTGACTCGATAATGTAGAAATCAGAAAATAGAAGTCTATAAGAAAGTTTGTATGAATTAAAAAACCCCAGGGTGTCTAAGAGTTCTGCACAGGACTGCATGTGCATCCTTAAATTCCCTGAATAAGGATTCAGTCCTGGGTAGAATTCAAAGACGACCTTGGAACAGTCTTTTGGCGGGATTTGATGATGTGGCATGTTTGAAATGCAGCTGTTAAGTATCTTTCCTTGACGTTGACCCAGGATGTTGGATAACCTCATGATGTGCACTACTCAGGTTACAAAATATATATAAAGGCTCCTCCCCCCTCGATGTGCTGTGCTTTTAGACAGTATTTCTGGGACCTAGAAATGCACTACACACTGTTTTAAAAACTTTTTACACCTTATAGATGCACTAGGATTCTGTTCCCTACGCCATATACAAGCACATTACATACGGTGTAAAATGACCGTTTCTACACCTGATGAAGTGTACAATAAGGAACCACTTGGGAAGCAAACCAGAATGTCAAGGACACAACTCATCTATCCTGCCATCAAAACATCAAAAACAACTGAACTGAGACGATGTGTGTGTGAGAGAGAGAGAGAGAGAGAGAGAGAGAGAGGACTGACCTCCACAACAAACTCTTTACAACACAAACATCAACAAAAGACCGCATTTTGTTCCCTGAGGGAAGACTGATCCAAAACATCCATCAGAACTGAATTCGCATGATAAATGAGATCAGATACAATTCTCATCAGAAGGAAATGTGTTAAATGACCTAATGACTAATTTTTAGCAAAAAAATTGACAATACAACAACCGAGTGTTGTACAGAAGGTCGAGTTCTTTCAAATAAAACACAATCAGAACTGAAATCCATTGAGAACTGAAGGAGGGAGGAGACACGATTTAACGGAAAATAAACAAAGCTGTAAACAAATTGTTTACAACAAGAAAATCAACAAACAAATGACCAAGTTTTGTTCCTCAAGGGAAGATCGACCCAAAACACAGGTCAGAACTGGAATCGGGTGAGAAACGAGAGAGGAGATACAATTCTAGCGAGAGACCAGGAAAATTCTTTAATTTGGCCTAATTAGTAACTCGGTAGCAAAAAAAAAATTTGACAAAACAACGACAGAGTTTCGTGTGGAATGAGGAGCTCTCTCCAGCAAAACAATCGGAACTGAAACCCGTGGAGAACTGACGGAGGAAATACGATTTAACTGAATCATGGATGACAGACACCACGCCATGGCACTCGGCCTCATGGACAGATGAGCTAATAACTTGTATACAGTCCAAAATATGGGAACAGGTGATTGACAGGTGCCTTTTGTTGCCCAGGTGTGCCCTGTTATACTGACTGGTTAAATAATTAACAACTCTGACTGTTTCCTTTTGATCAGAGCCATGCGTTTCACCGTAAAGACTGCACTTGTTGTGAAAAAGGATAAACCAACATGCAGACCAGAGCGCCGTCTACGGGAGAAAAACAGGTTGTTTTGATGTGAATCCTGTTGGAATAGGGCTGAAGAGCACTAATCTCGTGTCTCGAGATTTCTTACGCTGGCTGATTTTTGTCTGTAGACTCGATCTGGAAAGGACTCAATTTACACGGGGTAATTTCTTATTTTACAGGCGCTCCTCTGCACCTTCATTTCTGTCTGCATTTTTTCCTTCCTTTTGATCATTTTAATCGTGTCTGTTATTTGTCTCCGTGATTTTCTCAGCAGATACCTGACTTTTCTTTTTCTAAAAAACTTAGTTTATCTTTTAGAACAACAAATTAAAAAAATGAATCTTAATTAGTTAAAATGAACTTTGCATAAGTTCAAAATTCTGGCTTTTGTTAAAATCCTCTCTTTCACCATATACGAGTAGTTCTTCAGTAACAGCAAAATGTGGTAACTTTTTTTTTTAGTTGCAGTACTAAAAAAAAAAAAAGAGGAAAAAAAAAGCATAGAAAAATTGGCTGTTTAACTCTGAACAAAATCTCATGAGGAAAGAAAAGTCAGTAACAGAATTCCATCAGAACAAACTGACAGTGCTACATTTGGGGTGAAGAATTTTAAATACGGTTTTCGGTACATTCTGCTGTGGATTCCATACTTTAGCAACATCACTGAGCTGACAGGGTCACGCAGTCTTAAGCATTTCATCATTTTGGCCTCTCTGCTGAAGAACTGCCCAGATCAATTATTTTTAACAAAAATTAACTAGAGGTTAACGAGACAACTTTTGGGTCACTTAACTCTTTGGTACAAAACTTGAAAAAAAATGGTTTTCCTTTCTCTCTCTCAAATAATCAGTCTGTTTTTATATCTTTATTGTAAACTGTATTTCTCCCAACGTGCACAGATATATATGATACCAATTAAAATTTTGGACACACAAGATTGAATATATTATCGATAGATCAATAGATATTAAGGTAAAATTACATGCAAGTAGGACAATATACTAATGTACAACTGAACTAAATACATGAAAATAAACCAAGGATCGGACAACAAAGTGTAAAACACTTATTCCCACTGTGGTCCTAAGAAAAGTTTCAGGATGGTGCCGTGTTGACGGTTTAATAATAGAATTAAGTGCATTATCAATACAATAATTTGTCCAAATAGCTTTAAAAGCACCAAAAAAAAATCCTAAATTGCTGGCTAAACATGGATATAAAAGATACAATACTAGTATTATAATGCATCCAAGAGTAGCACCATGTCATTGAGTACCCCAGAAGGATCACATCAAGAACCCTGTCGTAGAACCTGCAGAAGGCAAACCGCAGCCCAGTTACATTAAACTGAGCAGAATAATTTAAACCTGCCCCCTCTGCACTGTCTCAAGTCAAAAAAAAAAAGTCCTTCCCATGCCACATAGAGCGGCGCCAATCTCTGTTTCCAGAGCCCTCGGCCTCTCGCCTATTACACAGCTAGGATTTTGGGGGGGGGGTCCTCTAGTAACCGCCAGAGTTTGACTCCCCACTCGCGTGCCTTGCCAGACAGCAGTAGGTACCATTTTTATGATGGTCTTTGGTACAACCAGACCACGAATAGAACTCAATCTCCTGATCAAGAGGCGGACACGCTAACCACTAGGCCAACCTGCGGTTCTCTGCACTATCTGAAGGCAGTTAAATAAATGCCTCTTTACTTTGTGCTAAAAACTATAGAGAGACTGGATTGACCGGATGCTGTCTGGCAGATCATTCCACGACTTAATGGCATCGAAGCCAAAAGGTTTTTTGCCCATAGATGCCAGAGAGTAATCGACTAAACCCAGTGTGAGGAGTCTGAATATCTGTCACTTGACTGGTTTCATGCTGCAAGTATGAAAGTGAAAGGCCATTCAGGACTTTAAAGGAGAACTGAAAAAGAAAGAAAAAAAAAAAGAAGAAAAAGTTGTGCTTTCTTTTCATTACACACTTGTGAAATTTCCTCTCTGCATTTAACCCATCTGAAGCAGTGAACACACACATGCGTGCACACATGAACAATGAGCACATACACAAATTTGAAGGCAAATTTATCAAAATTCTATTTCTCACTTTAAATATAGGAACGCATTTTTTTAATCACTATTTTGTCGCTGCTATAGCAAGTTCTGAGTGTTTGAAATCTGCTCTGTAATATATCAGTCCGTATGTCAAAGCAACGGCCGTAAACGAGATCCGTTGAAACCTGTGCGAGACATCGTAGGACGGAAGTAAAATGTACAGTGGAAATCAAAGTCACCAACATCTGCCAAAGTTGTCCAAAGACATGCGCGCCCTCTTTCGAATGCTGACGTAATCAAGCCGGAAGTTGATTGTTTTGATAGCAATCAGGATAGTTTGAAAAAAGACAGCAGTAATCGTCATTTAAACTCGTTTTTGTGCAATATTTCGTTTGGAAAACAGTTTTCAAAATGGCGGCATGGACACCTGGCTGACACTTCACGTTTCGAAGTCTCGTACAAGTCTCGTGAAGATCGCGGGGATAAGCGACACCTGCCGTGGACCAAACTAACTAAATTCAACACAGCTAAAAACCGAATAGGCCAATAAGTATAATATTTAATTGCAATTAGTTGCCAATACGAGTCACAATATAAGGTTATTAAATCCAAAAGCGTAACTGAATAACACGTTAAGAAATAAAGCAAGTTTTAAAACGACTTAATTTCTCCTTTAAACAGATTGGTTACACCAGAATACCACACCCTTTACTCATCAGGTCACCACCCAACCTTTCCAAAGTCAGTGATTCTAAAAACATTTAACAAAAGCATAATAAATAATCATAATAATAGCTACTTGCCAAATTCAGTCTAGTAGCACATGCATCAGTGATCTCACGCCGGATATTAAACACTTGCTAAATCATCAAACACAAAACGGACGCTTTTTAATAGAGGCACCCTGGGCAGTAAAACGTCACCTACACACAGCCTCGGGAAGCTTTTTCAGATTGATAAAGGAAATAAAATTCAGAAAAGCAGCGAGATCCTGCAGGCAGATTAAAGGAGGTGTTATAACAGCAGCTACAGGCATCACTTTATATTCATATTGTTATACACAATATCATCGACTTTTCATTTTTTGTCAATAAATCCTGACTGACTAACAGCCAGCTCCTTAAATATCTGCTGGTAAATTAATATTGTACACGATAATGCAAACTGTTTATATTCAAACTGCTAATTGTTTACGGTTATTCATTTATCAGCATTTAACTTTAGATAATTAAGAAAGTGAGAACATAACACAAACATCCAGGATCGTGGGAAATATCGTCCAGTAGAAATTCACTCCTCCTGAGGTACTTTTATAGCTGTTATAGAGGCGAGAGGTTTATCACTGTGATGTGTTTATAAAAAAGTATTACAGACGTCGTCCTGATAAATTAATATAATCCAAATAGGGTTTATGATGATCAATGATAAAATCAAAACTCATACTAAAACTCACTGCATCTTTTGGATCTCATCTTCGTCCACTTTATGTCTCTTCTCCTTCTTCTTCTCCGGTTCCACTTTCAGTTTTTTCGCAGGCGGAGGATGAACGCTTGAGTGTCCTCCATCATCCTCATCTCCTCTCACCACTTCCTTCACCACGCCCTACAGAAGGAGGGTTAAAATTTTAGGCAATGAAGTCGCCATTCCGATCATTACTGTTCTTGTATCTGTTGAATATTTGGACCTTGTGTGTATAGGGTCACATCTCACCACTTTATCCTCCTGTTTCACACTGGGCTGATCCGTTGTCTTCATCTCTGACGCTGTGTTTCCTCTGCCAGAACCCTCACCTGCATTTTTATCCAGGTGAACATTCTCTGCAGACGTGACATCAATTCTTGGTTCGGTTTTGACACGCGCCGGGTCGGCCATGACTCGCACCGGCTGCACAACGCATTAAAAAAGCAGGCACTCATTAAAAATACACACAGTTGTCCACCAGTTTAGGAAACCCGTCAAATTGTGAAAGACATTTTCTACGACGGCGGCACGGTGGTGTAGTGGTTAGCGCTGTCGCCTCACAGCAAGAAGGTCCGGGTTCGAGCCCCGTGGCCGGTGAG
>JAPEIY010000005.1:56291866-56303331 GCA_026122135.1 Cathorops aguadulce | reverse complement strand
ATATGTTGTCTATGTTCTATTGTGAATACAATATCAGTTTTTGAGATTTGTAAATTATTGCATTCCGTTTTTATTTACAATCTGTACTTTGTCCCAACTTTTTTGGAATCGGGGTTGTAAGACCATAAACAAGAATATAGAAATGTACTGTATCTTTAAGTCCTTATATGGAAGTCTTTGCTAACATGAGCTAACCTGACAGGATTTCTGAGAGGATTTTAAAGTCTTATTCATACAGTGTAACTTCATAATTTGCATTCATTCAGTCTTCACTCTGAAAACTAACTCGACAGCTCAAATGAGCAAACCTGACTGGATTTCTGAGGGCGTTTTTGAGTCATACTTGGATAAATACAGTAATTCTTATAATCATCACTGCTAAAGCTAATTGGACAGTTAGCATGTGCTGTATGTGACAGGATTTCTGAAAGGATGAAATTAGTAAGTGAAATGAGTAAATGAAAGGTTATTAGCTTTATGTTATAATTTTGGTTTAGGAAAGGTTTATTAGGTTTAACATTAGAAAAACTAGCTAACATGAGATAAACCAACACACTTTATTTGAGGATAGTTAAGTACTTATAAATGTCATCTTCACCCCATATATTTATATTTCCATCCATCTTCTACCATTTATCTGGATTTGGGTCATGGGGGTAGCAGCCCAGACTTCCCTCTCCTCAGCCACCTCCACCAGCTCTTCCGGGGGAATACTGAGGTGTTCCCAGGCCATCCGAGAGATGTAATCTCTACAGCGTGTCCCAGATCTGCCCTGGGGTCTCCTTCCGCTGGAGCATGCCCAAAAAACTCCCTTGGGAGGCGTCCAGGGGGCGTCCTAACAAGGTGCCGATCCACCTCAACTGACTCCGTTCGATGTGGAGGAGCAGCGGTTCTACTCCAAGTCTCTCCCAAATGACCAAGCTTCTCACCCTGTCTCTAAGGGACAGCCCAGCCACCCTGCGGAGAAAACTAATTTCTACCGCTTATATCCGCGACCTCATTCTTTCGGTCACTACCCATAGCTCGTGACCATAGTTGAAAGTGATGTAGATGGATCAGTAAATTGAGAGCTTTGACTTTTGGCTCAGCTCTCTCTTTACCACAACAAACCGGTTTAGCATCCGCATTACTGCTGACGCTGCCCCAATCCTTCTGTCCAACTTGCACTCCTCTTTACCCTCACTCTTGAACAAAACCCTGAGATACTTAAACTCCTCCACTTTAGGTAGCAACTCCCCCCTGACCTGGAGTAGGCACTCCACCCATTTCCGGCTGAGCACCATGGCCACAGACTTGGAGGTGCTGATCCTCATCCTAGCCGCTTCGCACTCGGCTGCAAACCATTCCAGTGCATGCTGTAAGTCACAGAGTGATGAAGCCAACAGGACCATATCATCCGCAAAAAGCAGAGACGTGATCCTGATGCCACAAAACCAGACACCCTCCGCCCCTTGGCTGCACCTAGAAATGCTGTCCATAAAAGTCATGAATAGAACCGGTGACAAAGGACAGCCCTGGTGGAGTCCAACATGCACTGGGAATGAGTCTGACTTACTGCCAGCAATGCAAACCAAACTCCTGCTCCAGTCATACAGGGACCAAATGGCCTGCAGTAGTGGGCCCTGAATCCCATACTCCCAAATCACCCCCCACAGGGCACCACAAGGGACATGGTTGTAAGCCTTCTCCAGGTCCACAAAACACATGTAGACCGATTGAGAAAACTCCCATGCACCCTCCAGTACCCTTGCAAGAGTAAAGAGCTGGTCCAGTGTTCCACGACCAGGACAAAAACCGCATTGTTCCTCCTGAATCCTAGGTTCGACTATCGACCAGACTCTCCTCTCCAGCACCCCAGCATAGGCTTTCCCAGGGAGGCTGAGAAGTGTGATTCCCCCTATAGTTGGAATACACTCTCCGGTCCCCCTTTTTAAAAAGGGGGACCACACCCCAGTCTGCCAATCCAGAGGCATTGTCCCTGACCTCCATGTAATGTTGAAGAGGGGTGTCAGCCAAGACAGCCCAACTACATCCAGTACCTTCAGGAAATCAGGACGAATCTCATCCACCCCCAGAGCCTGGCCACCGAGGAGCTTTTTAACCACCTCAGCAACCTCAGCCCCTGTGATGGGTGAGTCCTCCCAAGCACCCTCAGACTCTGCGTCCTCCTCAGACAACATGAAGGTGGGATTGAGGAGATCCTCAAAGTATTCCTTCCACTGTTGGATGATGTCCCCAGTTGAGGTCAACAGCACTCCATCCTCGGTGTAAACAGTAGGGACAGAGCACTGTTTTCTTTTCCTGAGCTGCTGGATGGTTTGCCAGAATCTCTTTGAGGCCAACCAAAAGTCACTTTCCATGGCCTCACCGAACTCCTCCCACACACGAGTTTTTGCTTCAGTGACTGCCAGAGCCGCATTCCACTTGGTCCGTCAGTATCTGTCAGCTGCCTCTGGAGACCCACAAGCTAACCAAGCCTGATAGGACTCCTTCTTCAGCTTGACAGCTCCCCTCACCACAGGTATCCACCAGCGAGTTTGGGGATTATTGCCACGACAAGTACCAACAACCTTGCAGCCACAGCTCTGCACGGCCGCCTCAGCAATGGAGGTGCAGAACATGGTCCACTCGGACTCATTGTCCCCATCCTCCCCTGGTATGCAGTTGAAGATCCGACAGATGGGAGCCTCTGCCAGATGTTCCCAGCATACCCTCACTACTTGTTTGGGCCTGCCCAGTCTGTCCGGCCTCCTCTCCCTCCATCTGATCCAGTTCACCACCAGGTAGTGATCAGTTGTCAGCTCTGCTCCTCTCTTCACCTGAGTGTCCAAGACATATGGTCACAGATCAGATGAAACGACTACAAAGTCAATCATCGATCTACGGCCTAGGGTGTCCTTGTGCCACATGCACTTATGGACACCCTTATGCTCAAACATGGTGTTCGTTATCGCCAAACCATGCAAGGCACAAAAGTCCAACAACTGAACACCACTCGGGTTCAGATCAGGCAGACCATACCTTCCACTCACACCCCTCCAGGTCTCACTGTCATTGCCCACATGAGCATTGAAGTCCCACAGTAAAGCAATGGAGTCCCCTCATGGTGCACTGTCTAGCACCCCACTCAAGGACTCCAAGAAGGCTGAGTACTCCGAACTACCATTTGGCACATAAGCGCAAATGATAGTCAGACTCTGTTCTCTGACCTGAAGGTGCAGGGAAAAGACCCTCTCATTCACTGGAGAGAACTCCGATGTTAGTATGCCAAACTGGGGGGCTACCAATAGCCCCACCCCTGCCCGGCACAGCTCACCCTTGGCAACTCCAGCATAGAAGAAAGTCCAACCCCTCTCCAGGAAATTGGTTCTAGAGCCCAAGCTATACATTGAGATGAGCCCAACTATATCTAATCAGTACCACTCAACCTCATGCACAAACTCAGGCCCCTTTCCCACCAGAGAGGTGACATTCCATGTCCCAAAAGCCAGTTTTGTCAGCCAGGGATCAGTAGCCAGGGCCTCCGCCTTTGGCTGCCACCTGATCCACAGTGCACCAGACCCTTATGGCACCTCCTGCCGGTGGTGGGTACACAGGAAAGTGGTTCCGTGTTGCTCATTCGGACTGGGCCGGGCTGGGCCTGGCTGGGCCCCACGGATATAGGTCCGACCACCAGGCATTTGCCAACGAGCCCCTCCCCCAGGCCTGACTCTAAGGTAGGGCCCCAGTATCCCTGGTCTGGGCAAGGGTACTTGGATACCTGTTTTTTCTTTCATAAGGGTCCTTTTTGAACCGCTCTTCATCTGACCTCTCAGCTAGGACCTGTTTGCCTTGGGAGATCCTACAAGGGGCAATTTCCCCAACAACATAGCTCCTAGAATCCCTGAGACACTCAAGCCCCTCCACCACATTAAGGTGGCGATTCAAGGAGGGGCTGAAAATAATGCTTCTATTCCTTCTCCCAACACTTAAAAGATGTTTAGGGACTGAAGATACCAAGTGATGAAGCATCTCAGGTTGTCAGTAAACCTGCTGAGAATGTTCAGACTACAAACATGGACACTTTGAACTACACTCTCCAAGATTCACAGCACCCTCTGTCTCCTGACTACTGATTACAGCTGTCACTCATCTTCCTAATCACCTCTCTCCCTACTTAAGCCACTCACTCATTCACTCAACTCCAGTGCAAAGCATCATTCTGCTCTTTCCAGTTCATACCAAGCCTTGTTATTTCTGACTGCTTCTAGTTTTCTGACTCTTGCTACTCCTTTTCATGTTTACGCTCTTTGTCTTCCTTCTACTACATTATTTGCTGATCGCCCAACTCTCACTTGTTCCCCGACTTTAATTCATGTCTCACATTTTGGCTTTGTCACAGTTTGCACCCCACTCTCCTCTGCACATACATCCGTAAGTGCCTGCACCCTGACAGGATACTTTGCCATCATGAATGTAGCAGAAGAGGTGAAGCAGACTGCTTTTAATGCCCATGGATGCTTACTGGGAGAACATCAGCAGATGCTAGCAGACCTTAACACTTGTATTGCAGAACTAGCTACTGTGATGTTGCAGGCCCTCCTAACACGTCCCAAGTCTTCTCTGAGCCCAGCACTGCAACTTCCTGTTCCAGAAAAATTCGCTGGAGACACTCTCGCTTGTAAAGATTTTCTATTTCAATGTTCCATGTATTTCACTACTTTGCCTAAGCTGTCTGATGAACACAATATTGCTAAGTTTCTTTCCTTCCTCACTGGTAAAGCACTCTGATGAGCCAGTGCCGTTTGGAACAAAGGCACTGAGCAGACAAAATTTTATGAGTAGTTCCTCAGTCAGTTCAAGAGCGTGTTCGACTATGAACCTGAGGGAATTGAAGTACGTGAAAATTTACTCACCATATCACAAGCTTCCAGAAGTGTAGCTGAGTATGCCCTACTGTAGATTTGAGAACACTAGCGGCGGCCAGTGGATGGAATGATCTTGCTCTGAAGGCTGTTTTCCACCAAGGTCTGCGTCCCAAGATTCTGAGTGAGCTTGCCTGCAGAGATGGACAACTCACACTGGACTAGTATTAATAATAATAATAATAATAATAATAATAATAATAATAATAATAATAATATATGTTTTTAAACCCCCAAATCAACCATCCATCTATTTTCTTTTGCTTATCTTAAGATGGGTCGCAGTGGCAGCAGGGTAAGCAGGATTTTCCAGGTGTTCCTCTCCCCAGAAATGCTTTACAGTTCCTCCTGGGGGATCCCAAGGCGCTCTCAGGCCAAATGAGATATATAATCTCTTCAGCGTGTTCTGGGTCTGCCCTGAGGTCTCCTCCCAGTTGAACAGCCCCAGAAAACCTCCAGAGGAAATTGCTCAGGAGGCATCCTAATCAGATCCCTGAACCACCTCAGCTGACTCCTTTTGACATGACTCCAAAATCCCTCTGGATGCCTGAGCTTCTATTACTAAGGGTGAGCCCAGCCACCCTACAGAGAAAGCTCATTTCAGCCGCTTGTATCCACAATCTCATCCTTTCGGTCACTACCCAAAGCTCATGACCAGGTGAAGAGTGGAATGTTGATTGACTGGTAAATTGAAAGCTTTGCCTTCTGACTCTGCTCCCTCTTCCACCACGACAGCCCGGTACAATGCCTGCATTACTGCTGATGCCGCCCCAGTCCACCTGTCCATCTCACGCTCCATTTTACCACCACTTGTGAGGATGATCCTGAGATACCTGAACTCCTTCACTTGGGGCAGCAACCCACTCCCAACCTGGAGGGAGCACTCAACCATTTTCCAGAAGAGAAACATGGCCTCAGACACATAGGTGCTAACTCTCAGCCCAGCCTCTTGACTGTCAGCAGCAAATCATCCTAGTACTTGCTGAAGGTCACGCTCTGAAGAAGTCCACAGACCCACATCATCTGCAAAGAGCAGATATTCAATTCTTAGGTTCCCAAACCAGACACCTTCCTCACCTTGGCTGTGCCTTGAGACCCCATCCATGAATATCACAAACAGGATCAGCAACAAGGGGCAGCCTTGGTGGAGTTGAACACCCACTGGAAATGTGTTTGAGTTTGTGCCAAGAATATGGACACAGCTCACACTTTGCTTGTACAAAGACCGGATGGCTCATAGCAATGGCCCTGATACCCCATACTCCCACAGCGTCCCCCACAAGAGTCCCCAGGGGACATGGTCATATGCTTTTTCCAAATCTACAAAACACATGTAGAATGGCTGGTCATACTCCCATGAATCCCCCCTCCCCCCCAACAACAACAACAAATTTGCTTGGGTAAAGAGCTGGTCCACTGTTCCACAGTTAGGATGGAATCCACATTGCTCCTCCTGAATCTGAGGTTTGACAATCAGTCAGAGCTCTTTTCTAGTACCCTGAAATACACTTTCCTGGGGAGGCTGAGCAGTGTGATACTCCTGTAATTAGAGCACACTCTCTGGTCCCCCTTTTTGAAAGTGGGAATCACACCCCAATTTGCCATTTCAGAGGCACTGTACCTGACCTCCACATGACATTGAAGAGACATGGCAGCCAAGACAGCCCAACAATGTCCAGAGCCTTCGGCATCTTTGGGCAAATCTCATCCACCCCTGGCGCCTTGCCACTAAGGAGCTTGTTGACTACCTCAGTGACCTCTGCCAGAGATATGGGTGAAGCTTCCTTCTGCATCCTACATGGAGAACATGTAGGACAGGTTCAGGTGTTCCTCAAAGTGCTCCTGCCACCATCTGACAATATCCCCAGTTCAGATCAGCAGTTCTCCTCCCTGGCTGTGTACAGCCTGAGGCAAGCCTTGCTTCCATTTCCTGAGTTGCCAAATCATTTGCCAGAATTTCCTTGAAACCAACCAAAAGTCCTTCTCCATAGCCTCCCAAAACTCCTCCCATACCTGCATTTTTGCTTCAGTAACTGCCAAAGCTGTAGCCCTTCTGGCCTCCTGGTACTTGTCTGCTGCCTCAAAGTACTCCTAGGTCAACCAAGCCCAAAAGGCCTCTTTCTTCAGCTTGATGGCCTCCTTCCCCACCAGTATCCACCAGCAGGTTCTTAGGTTACTGCCATGACAGGCACCAATTACCTTTTGGCCACAGCTCCTAATATCCACCTTTACAATAGAGGCTTTGAACATGGTCCATTCAGATTCCATGTCCCTGGGGATACACAAAAAGCGCTTATGGAGGTGGGAATTGAAGATCTCATGAACAGAGGACTCCACCAAACATTCCCAGTTCACCTTCACTGCATGCTTTGGTTTGCCAGGTCTGCCCAGCAGCCTCCCTGCTATCTGATCCAGCTCACCACCAGATGATGATGTGTTGACAGCTCTACTCTTCTCTTCATCCAAGTGTCCAAGACATACAGTTGCAGATCTGGTGATATGACCACAAATTCAATCACTGATCTTTGACCTAAGGTGCTCTGGTACCAAGTGCACCTATAAACCACCTTATGCTCGAACATGGTGTCTGTTATGGCCAATCCATTATGAGCACATTAGTCCAACAACAAAACACCACTCGGATTTAGATCAGGAAGGCTATTCCTCCCAAACACCCACCTCCAGGTTTCTCCATCATTGCCCATATGAGTGTTGAAGTCCCCCAGGAGAACTATGGAGTCCCCAGTTGGCACCCCTTCCAGGACACCACCCAGTGACTCCAAGAAGACCAAATACTCTGCATTGAAGTTTGGTGCATAAGCACAAAAACAGTCACAGCTTTCCTTTCTGCAACTTGCAGTTGCATAGAGGTGACCATCTCCTTCTCCAGGGAGAACTCCAATGCAGTGGTGCTCAGCTGGTGGCTCATAAGCATCCCCATGCCTGCCCAGCACCCCTTACCCTGGGCAACACGAGAAAAGGAGAGAGTCAACCCCCTCTCCAGGAGTTTGGTTCCAGAACTAGTGCTATGCGTGGAGGTGAGCCCAACTATATCTAGTTGGTACTGTTCTGCCTCCCACACCAGCTCCAGTTCCTTCCCTGCCAGAGAGATGACATTCCATGTCCCAATAGCAAGTCTGCACTGCCAAAGATCAGCACACCCAGGCTCCCACCTTTGCCTGCCACCCAGCTCACAATGCACTCAACCCTGGTGCCTGTCCTTGTGGGTCGTAGGCCCACATGGCAGCAGTTCCATGTAATTTCTTTGGGCTGTGCCCAGCCAGGCCCCATCGGCCAAAGCCCAGTCACCAGATGCTCGCTGGTGAGCTCCCCTCCCAGGGCTGGCTCCAGGTGGAGGCCCCAGTTTCCTGCTCCCAATCAAGGTGCTGCAGCTCCTTATTTGCCATTTCATCAGGGACTTGAATCGCTTTTAGTCTGGCCCCTCCCCAAAACCAATTTGCCTTGGGAGACCCTACCAGGGGTTAATACCCCTGACAACACAGCTCTCAGGATCACCAGGACACACAAACCCCTTCATCACATTAAGGTGGCGATTCTTCAGAGGAGATCAGCTGAGATGGTATGGTGAAATTGAAATTAAAAACTGAAAACAATGATTTGTAAAATAATCTTTGACCTGAATTGAATTCAAAACAATATAACAGCACATTATTTGATGTTTTATGTCATTGTCATTCCCTACATTTCTGGACTATCTGAGAAACTTTGGAGGCTGTTCCATATTTACCACCGTATAATGTTTCTGTTCCTTCTCACAACATTAAAAGATGTTTAGGGACTGAAGACACCAAGTGATGAAACATTTCAGGTGTTATTTTGCCCCATTCTTCCTGTAAACAGGTCTTAAGGAAGGTGCGCAACAGTACGGGGTTGTCACTGTCATATTTTCATTTCTAAATAGTGTGTGTGTGTGTGTGTGTAAGCAGATGCCTGAGTGGACAATAGTTGTTATGATAGCATGTTTGACTGTTATGCAGAAAATCATATAATTTAAGAAAACAGTTTTAAAAAAATCCTATGATATCTAATGATTTATGTAACTATTTTTATTGACACTAAACTTTAATTAGCAAGGATATGAAGGACAGAGTAAAACAGCCCACAATCTTCTATATCTAAATCTAAAAAAAAAATAAAAATAAATAAAAACATGTAGGGCAGCTGAAGTCATTTTGTGAATATAAAGATTTATCTCAATGTAATAAAATTTTCATTGTCATTGTTTCTATAGAGTTTGCACTCATTATACACATTGTTAGTATTATTGATGCCACATGATGCTACTATAATAATAATAATAATAATAATAATAATAATAATAATAATAATAATAATAATTCATCCATCCATCTATCCATCCATCTATCTTCTACCACTTATCTGGATCCGGGTTGTGGGGGCAGCAGCCTAAGCAGAGCAACCCAGACTTCCCTTTCCCCGGCCACCTCCACCAGCTCTTCCAGGGGAATATTGAGGCGTTCTCAGGTCAGCTAAGAGATGTAATCTCTCCAGTGTGTCCTGGGTCAGCCCTGGGGTCTCCTCCTGGTGGGGCATGCCCAGAAAACCTCCCTTGGGAGGTGTAGAGGGGGCATTATAACAAGGTGTCCAAACATACCTCAACTGACTCCTTTCAATGTGGAGGAGCAATGGTTCTACTTTGAGTCTTTCCCAAATGACTAAGCTTCTCACCCTGTCTCTAAGGAAGAGCCCAGTCACTCTGCAGAGAAAACTCATTTCTGCCACTTGTATCTGCAATCTCATTCTTTCTGTCACTACCCATAGCTCATGATGATAGGTGAGAGTGGGAATGGAGATGGACCGATAAATTGAGAGCTTTGCCTTTTTGCTCAGCTCTCTCTTTACCACAACAGACTGGTTTAGCATCCGCATCACTGCTGACGCTGCCCTGATCCATCTGTCCAACTCCCACTCCCCCTAACTCTCACTCATGAACAAAACCCTGAGATACTTAAACTCATCCACTTTAGGTAGCAACTCTCCCCTGACCTGGAGTAGGCACTCCACCCATTTCTGACTGAGCGCCATGGCCACAGACTTGGAGGTGTTGATCCTCATTCCAGCCGCTTTGCACTTGGCTGGAAACCATCCCAGCACATGCTTTAAGTCACAGATTGATGAAGCCAACAGGACCACATCATCCGCAAAAAGTAGAGATGTGATCCTGATGCCACCAAACCAGACACCCTCCACCCCTTGACTGCACCTAGAAATTCTGTCCATAAAAGTTATGAACAGAACCAGTGACAAAGGACAGCCCTGGCAAAGTCCAACATGTATCGGGAAGGAGTCCAACTTACTGCCGGCAATGTGAACCAAACTCCTGCTCCGGTCATACGAGGAACGAATGGACTGCAGTCATGGGCCCTGAACCCCATACTCCCAAAGCACCCCCCACAGGGCACGATGAAGGACATGGTCATAAGCCTTCTCCAGGTCCACAAAACACATGGAGACTGATTGGGCAAACTCCCATGCATCCTCCAGAACCCTTGCAAGGGTAAAGAGCTGGTCCAGTGTTCCACGACAAGGATGAAAACCACATTGTTCCTCTTGAATCCAAGGTTCGACTATCAACCAGACTCTACTCTCCAGCACCCCAGCATAGGCTTTCCCAGGGAGGCTAAGAAGTGTGATCCCCCTATAGTTGGAACACACTCTCCGGTCCCCGACCTCCATGCAATGTTGAAGTGGCATGTCAGGCAAGACAGACCAACAACATCCAGTGCCTTCAGGAACTCAGGATGCATCTCATCCACCCCCGGAGCCCGGACACTGAGGAGCTTTTTAACCACCTTGGCAACCTCAGCTTCTGTGATGGGCAAGTCCTCCCAAGCACCCTCAGACTCTGCGTCTTCCTCAGACAACATGAAGGTGGGATTGAGGAGATCCTCAAAGTATTCCTTCCACTGTTGGACTATGTCCCCAGTTGAGGTCAACAGCACTCCATCCTCACTGTAAACAGTAGGGACAGAGCACTGCTTCCTCTTCCTGATGTGCTGGACGGTTTGCCAGAATCTCTTGAAGGCCAACTGAAAGCCACTTTCCATGGCCTCACTGAACTCCTCCCACACCCGAGTTTTTGCTTCAGTGACCACCAGAGCTGCATTCCACTTGGCCCATCGGTATCTGTCAGCTGCCTCTGGAGACCCACAGGCTAACCAAGTCCAATAGGACTCCTTCTTCAGCTTGACGGCTCCCCTCACCGCAGGTGTCCACCACCGGGTTCAGGGATTACCGCCACAACAGGCACAAACAACCTTGCAGCCGCAGTTCTGCACGGCCGCCTCAGCAATGGACATGCGGAACATGGTCCGCACGTCCAGACTTAATGTCCCCATCCTCCCTTGGTATGCAGTTGAAATTCTGCCAGATGTGGCAGTTGAAGATCCAATAGCCTCCAGCAGACGTTTCCAGCATACCCTTCACTACATGTTTGTGCCTGCCAGGTCTGTCCAGCCTCCTCCCCTGCCATCTGATCCAGCTTGCCACCAGGTAGTGATCAGTTGACAGCTCTGCTCC
>JAPEIY010000005.1:56108417-56119436 GCA_026122135.1 Cathorops aguadulce | reverse complement strand
TGTGTGTGTGTGTGTGTGTGTGTGTGTGTGTGTGTGTGTGTGTGTGTGTGAGAGAGAGAGAGAGAGAGAGAGAAGCTGTGGCCTTGCAGAGAATTTCCAGCCTGCTCCGAGGAAAAGTTTAAACGGGTTACTGTAAACTAGCATGAAGGTGTGGGCCATGTATTAGATGGTCTCGTGTGTGTGTGTGTGTGTGTGTGTGTGTGCGCGCAGTCCAACCAGATTTCCATCCCATACTTGATTCTTGCTTTTTAAGCTTGTGCATTGTATGTCAGGTGCAATCAAATTCAGCACAAAACTAGGCAGAAAAAAATTTCTTTGAGACAAGGGAAACCATACAACCTTAAGCCAAATGACCAATGACCTCTGGGTTCGAAAGGTCAAAAATGGTGCATGTTTACTGTAGGCTTTTTTTTTTTTTCTTCGTGGGAGGAATGAATAAACTGGGGACATTGCAATAGGTTTACAAGGAGCATATTCATATTTGTTATTCCAGATTAAAGAGTAGCACCAGGGTACCGTCAGTCATCTGATACGGCACGCAGGCAATGATGGACTGAACAGGAAATTGAAAGCACAAGCATCAGAGTGGACGCAGGCCTTTGAAAACTGATCCTTGCTCCTGGGGGACCACCTTTTATCTGGGAAAGAATGCTCGTGGGTGTTTTTTTTTTTTATAGAAATTGGAAATTAGTGGCTGCGAGCTGGATTCTCCATGTAGTGCTTTCCCAGCAGACCATATCAAAACGTCTTGCGTTATGTTGTGTTGCGTCGCGTTGAGCTGCTTTCGCAGTGCCTTTTTAACAGGGGTGGGTTTTTTTTTTTTTTATTGTTATAAACATCCGTTCAGTTCACCTCGTCACCAGTCATAGCTTAAGTGGTGCTTCCTCTACAGACAATTAACTTTAGCCATATGAAACATTAGTCGAACCTTTTGCTGAAGGATCACTTGGAATTCATTTGAAATGTCAGTTGTGTGTGTGTTTTTGTTTATCCTCTTTGGGGAAATTAGTTATTAATCAAGCAGCTTTTCCGTCAGGGTGTATGGCTTTAACGTCTGCTGTTCATACTGTAAGCTCGGACTGAGGATCAGCATTTTTGTGATCTTTCACATCGGGTTTATTTGGATTATTATTACGACCAAAGTTGCGTTAATTTTCGTAGCATTCATAATTTGACAAAAAGAAAACACCTGCTTGGTGGTGATACGTAAAATCTGTTGCCCCTTGTTTTTTTTTTTTTTGGTTTAATATAAACTGAATGCTTCCTTATTGCCAAAGGTTGATTTAATTGTTCATTATACAAATGTGCTTCCTTTTCATTTTACATTGAAGCCACAACATTTCAGAAAATATTAGGACCGGAATATTATTCACAAAATATAGACATGCAATACTTGCGCAATTAGTAAAGAGACAATCAGTTTGAAAGGGCTTTTAATTTCCCCTATTATTATTATTATTATATTTTCCGATTTATTTGAAACCACAGGCAGTTAGATTGCGTGAGCCAGCATGTTAACCTGAATTGTACCCGAGTCTCACTGAAGCCATGAAAACTGTTTAAGACTAAGAAAAGCAGCAGTAAATCTTGATCCTTCCAATATTCACTGAAATACTTCAGTCGATTTTAGTTCTTCTAGGTGTCGTCTGAAATAATTAAGGAGAATTGGCTAACGTATTTATCACGGTTTTGCAAAAAAAAAAATCTCGTAAACCATATACTTGGGAGGAATCAAATGTGACTTGTTTTAATTTAGTGCTTTTAACTGGTGAACAAATTTATAGGATGCAGATGATGCTTCAAAATGATTTGTTCAAAAATAAGGAAGTTGTCAGGGGTGGACACATCATAAATTTATTAGCCGTCACACTGGGAAGTAAGCGCTCCAAAAAAAAAAAACAACCTTGAAGTAACTAAATATAAAAGTGTGTGCAGTGAGCTAGTTAGGAAGAAGAGCGCATTAATAAAATGTAAGAGAAGCAAGCAAGTATTTGATTATTCAATTCTTAGAAAGTTGCCCCCTCAATAAAATGTCAGCACGTCATTGCCCAGTGTCCTCATGCGTCACCTAAAACCTGTTGGAGTCGTCTTAATGAATTTGTTCGTGTTGATTTAACGCTAGTTAATCTACTTGTTGTAAAAATTAGCTGAGTCGCCATGAATGAGGAGCTTGTGCGACAGTTACAGCATCAACACGTCTGTCTGTCTCCGTGTGTCTGTCTGTGTGGCACAGTGACGTGCATTTACTTTAAACATAGTTATGGAAGTCAGAAAGGAGTGTTATTTTCCGTCTTTGGTTATTAGACTGACTCGGCAATGATGAGAAGCTGAACATGAAATCTTTATCTCCCGGGCGTCCCTGATGCTGATTTGTCCACCTCTGACTGTACATTCAAATGGGGCATAAATAAAAGCACCCTGTTCTTTTGCTGTTCACGTGCAGCTGCATTGTGTGTGTTGCACCTGACAATGTGGCCGAGGCATATTTTTAGGTTTTTACTTTCATCGGGAATATTAGATTATCATGACTTAACCCAATTCTCTCTTTTTCTTTTTTTTTTTACCCCCCAAATACAGAAGGCCAACAAAACGAAGAGAGATGTGAACACACAGGGTTCAGTGAGGCATTAAGAGATTTGCACTGCCACTTGTATCGATGATTAATACAATGAGGTAAAATATTATTTTTTAAAAAGTGCACATCTCCTTTTCATTCAAAGAGAACTTTGTTCCCATTTTGTAATCAGAAAAAGCATCTTGGAGCTGGATTGGTTCTTTATCCGAGTCTTGGGCGTGTCACAACTCCTCATAGTGTGTGTGTGTGTGTGTGTGTGTGTGTGTGTGTGTGTGTGTGTGTGTGTGTGTGAGAGATGAATAAACAGGCAGCTTGTGTAGAGGAACGTTGGACCTAAATACAGTATCTTGTAGCTGAAGGTTGTGTTAGAGGTAGAGGAGCTTGTTTTAGCTGATCGACCATATGCAAAAAAAAAAGCATGATGGTCCTTTCTTCAAAACTGGTGCCATAAATTTCTTCTCTGCACTGCATCTGAATGAGTTTATAGAGTAATGTGAATGAATTCTAAAGTAATATATGTTGCGTGATCTACATCAAAACCAAATTCATATTTATTTGAGAAGAATATTGAAAAAAAATTATAATAGTTCAAATGAAGCTATAAGAATGCAAATGTGGGAAGAAGTTAAGTTTCAAATTAAAAAGCCATTCTTTAGCATTTATATTTTGTCAAGTTACGTAAATATTACTTTATTACGTCTCTCTCAAAAGGCATTGATGGGGAAATTTTTAAGTCGTCATCATTGTCGTTCCCCCCCCCCAACAAAAGGATGAATTCTCAACCATTTGTCAAATGAAATGCCTTAACTTTATCAGAAGGGTAGAAATCAAGAAAGTACTGTGTGGTGTTTGTTTTTTAATTTGAATCTCACTGATCAGCATGTCAAGTTTGCAGTTATTGACACAAGGCATAAAATCATTTGGCGTAACTCCAGCTTTCTGTAACTCTCATCCAATTAGCAGAAAAAAGGGGCGAATTTGTAGCTACTTCAAAGTGCGTCTTAATAATCCGTTCATGTCTGTGCTCAGTGTCGAGTTGATGCTCTCGAAGGTGGTGTCGACTGATGGAATGTCTAATTTACCTCAGCGGACTTTTTAAACGTCCCAACTACTTGAAGACACATCCGTTTAAGGCAATATTTTAAATAACTATTTGATTCCTGCGTCGTCCTATTTATCTCTAGTGATTTGCCTTAAGAGGAAATGGTATTGCGGGCGAGCAGTTGCAGCACTTGAGAGATTTCCTAAATATATCTGGTCTCGTCTGTCTGATGGCGAGATTGTGTCGAGAAGCACACACTTCTACAGAGAACGCGTCATGCCACAGATGTTAAGCATAAATAGCTAAATGGTGTTTGTCAGGTGACAAACTTTTTTTTTTTTTTGTTCAAGCACTAATTAGGAAACATCCTGTGTGTGCGATGGTGTTTTTTGTTTGTTTGCTTGTTTGTTTTAGCTTTTACGTGTTAGTACTGTATCTGCAGCATGTTGTAAAAAAAATGTACTGGAGGTAAGAGGATGAGGCGATGGGCTTTACACTAGCTGTTAATTTAGGTTTATTAAAAATGGGGATTCCCACCCCAACCCGCCCCCATCTGTCATTAACCCTTTAAAACCTAAAAACGTCATGGTTCTCAAATAGTATGTACTGTAGTATTAATAGAGCTGCCAGTCTGTCCAGTTTTTGGTGTAGCATTTATGATTTTGTGACGGCTGCAAATGTTTGAAAAATTAATAAAAAAAAAAGTTTGTCTGGCGGAAAAGCTCAAAGGATGTAAAAGACTTGCTTTCCATTTTCACTGCAGTGTAATCTAGCTGTGAGTTCACAACTCTCGGTTATGTGAGACACCAGAAAAGCAAGAAGGCTTTTTTTTTTTTTAAAGCACTAATATTAAATATCCATACAGGACCCTTTTTTTTTTTAATGGAATAAAAACGTGTTCTATTCCCTTCTAGCGGGTTTCATTCATTTGGTTCGATAGCATGTAATATTGTTAGCGTATCGCTTATCTATGTGTACTGCGTTACTCTACCCAATGGAGAATGAGCATTGAATATGGTTTACAATATTGCATGGTTGTCAAGACAACAAGATGTAAAACTTCTGCTCTAGTGAGCGAGTGTGACAATTTGTACATAAACATGGCCACCAGGTTTGCTTCGTTAAATACGGAACATTGAGAGAATTTTGAAAGAGAAAGACGTGTTAAACGCCCGAAACGAATGTGTATGTACAATATTATTATTGGCTGGTTTTTTTTTTTTCCTTTTTGTGGCATGTCAGATATATTGTGATCAGTTAGCAATGATACTGAACGAGTCAAAGATGAATCAAAAAGCCCGCCAATATTATTTAAATATCACACTGAATGTGAAACTCGCCGCTTTTTCTTCCTGTTCCTCGGCACACTTTTTCTTTTTCTTTTTGTTTGTTTTTAAATCAGTCTCATCCCCAGACAGAAAGCTATCTCCTTGAGTTTTTTTTTTTGTTTTTTTTTCCCCATGATAATTTTATTTCTTTTTCCTCTCTGTCTGTGAGGAGTTTCTTCTTAGCAATGTTGGCACCTCTGTCGTAAAAGAAACCTCGATACATTTTGAAAAAGCAAAGATATTTTTGAGCATCAAAGACAAAAAAAATTGTTGTAGGAGTTTTAGAAGGTGATCCTTTTATTGTTTCACAAGTACTGTGGAAAATATATATAAAACACACACACGTGTACTGCTCTGTACTGATTCATTAATGCAGGAAGATTTTTCGGAAAAATCTTCATTTTTCGTTCTTTTCTATCCATAAATGTTCTGTAGTTTAGAAGTTTAAACGTTTAGAAACAAGCGATGGGTTAAATGGAAGTAGGCCATGCACTGAAACATGCTGTACGGATTTGAGTTGTGTTTAACATGTGATCTTACCTCAAAACTCAAACGTTTAAAAAAAACAAAAAAAAAAAACTATATATAACAATAAAAAATGTTTGTGATGCACGCGTATACACTAAGATTCCGTTAACTTTAAGTTGGCGCTCTGAGGCCTTCAGAAAAGAAAAGATTTTTAGTCTGTAGGTGCTTTTTAAACTTCAATTGATGTCCTTTCCCTTAACTAAGGGTCAAATCCGATCAACTGCACTGTCATTGCTTTGTCCTGAGATTCGGTTAAAATTTCAGTGCTGTTTAATATGCGAATGAATGAATGTTTTAAAAAAATAATAATAAAAAGCAAAGCTGCTGCTTTCTTCCACTGGCAGCTTGTTGAATTAATGAACGCCCTTAATGACGCATCGTCTGACTAGTCTAGTCTTTATACGAGGCATATGGGGATCCCTTTAAAGTCCAACTGATCATGTGACGAAAGCTATGCAGGAATCTTCTTTCTTTTTCTTTCCAATATGAATTGTTAAAAATATAAATAAATTGAGCCAATCATAAAGCTATGAAACAGATTTCGTGTCCAACGGAAAACTGACCCAAGCGTCTCAGCTAGTCCATATTAGTGCTGTATGTGGCATGCTGCTATTACCTACGAGTGTGTAAGCATCTTTACTGTCTTTAAAATTCCTCCACCGTGTGGTAAATGTGGGATTGTGCCTTTTGTTCTTACGTACATGCCACAGGGTACGGTCTTCCATTGATCCCTTCTTTTTAGTGAGCCTTACAAATGATCAAACTGGTGTAACTTCTTCAATCTGTCGATCAATGGCTAGTTTCTACATGAGTATTGTGTCGTGAACAATCAGGAGCCTCGAAAAACCGAGTCGCTTTGTGGAGCTAATACTCTTCATACATTAAATTTGACAACGTATCCATGTGCTAGCTAGTAACGTTTCAAATTCGGGAGGTGGGGAGGAATGCTGTTTAGTTTCCTGAAGTGTGCATTTTAATTTTTTTTTTTTAGTGAACTTTTATTGAAACGTGTGCTGTAGTTGTGCATTTCGAAGTTGGTTGGTTGTAACCGTGTCTTGTGAAACGTCAAGCATGAATCGTCGTCTTCTATCTTGTGATTTGCGTCGTAGTATGTCCACCCAAAACGGATTAGATCGAAGTGCAATAATTCGACGTGGACCATAGCATTCTCATTTTCACTGGAGGAACGTGTCCTCATAAATCAACCACTTTTTTTTTTTTAAATGTGTGTTCTTTTTAATACCATCTGGCTTTGCCTTCATATAAAAATAAAAATAAAAAACAGTGGCACTTTTTTTGTGGAATGTATAAAGACTTGCTGGAGACTGTGATGGGCATCAGACCACGTCAATACTACTAGCGTTCAGAAAAGAGAATTCAGAGCTTTGGTTTTTTTGCGATTCGGTTCATGGGTGCGCTAGCGTAGATCTTCCATTCCCTTTCTTTCCCAAAGCGGTTTGCCATTAAGTTAGCATATGTGACTCACAAGCTTGACTTGGGACTGTTCAGCCTCTTTGTGTGGATTTGTCCAAGCTTTATGTGTCTTGTTCTTTTTATTGCTGTGTGTGGGTGGTTTTTTGGGGTTTTGGGTTTTTTTTTTAACCAAAAAATGCCTAAGAGTTTGCTTAGTGATTTGGTCTGTTGTGGTACGATGAGTGAGTCGATGAGTCTGGACTAAGAACTAGTGAATTAAACGTTTCTCGTTGGTCCATATGTGAACATGGGACAAAGGGATTAGTGCACCGACTGAGCAAACCTTCAGAAGCAGTTCAGCCTTTTATTACAAATCCAAGTCTCTTCTCTTTGACAGTGATGAGAAAATCTCAAACTTGAAAGAGCGAATCCCAAATTTTAGCCATGTAACATTCCATGTGATGAAAGCAATCTGCACCAGGAAACTTCACTTTCACTTTCAGTGACCAAGACTGAAAGATTTATAAACCAGGGCTGGGCGATATGATGAAATATCATCAATATTGCAATCATGATATGCTTTTCTGTGTATCGTGTTTATCGTCAGGTGTTGGTGCTTTTTTTTTTAAACAGCTATGTTGTTACTCATCAGTTGGGCATCTTGTGTGACATGAGGTTTTTGTTTTTTTTGAGAGGGGAATAAAAATCTCTCCTTTTCACCATTTTCTCCTAAAACCCTTTCATAAAACCCTGGCTCCATTAACACGTTTGCGCTTTTTAAGCAAGACTGAAAATCATGAAGCATATCTTGAAGATGTCAAGGATGTTTTTGCCATATCGCCCACTCACTCGTTCTTGTTTAGACCAAAATATATTTAGTGGTGGACATCAAATTTATTTAATTAAAAAAAAAAACTCAATGCTAAATGCTGCTCACTTGCTTGTTTCAGCTGCCCGGGAACACAATTAACGAGGCTAAATAGCTAGCATCACATATGTAATAAAACCTGGTCATTACACTACATTCATGTCATTTAGCAGACGCTTTTATCCAGAGCGACGTACTGTACAACGTACCCAGAGGCATTCAGAAACCATTTGGTCGTGGTTTCCTCGTGTTTGTTTAAAATATTGTTTTACACACAATGCATGCGTTTATATTAAACCTTAATTTTAAAAAAATCAATCACATTTTCTAGTAGAAGCTCAAAGCTACAGATATAATTATCCTAAATTATAATTAGATAAACTGTGTGGTACACAAGCAGCGTGTCTGGTACAGCAAAAAGAATAAAAAAAAAATTCCCCGAAGGATAAAGCGGCTACAGATGATGAGATGAGTTATGAGCCAAATTAATTGACTTTTATTTCATCAGATTCTGAACCGTTTGTCTGCCGTTTGCGCAGCGTGTTTACTGAGGAAAAACTCGTACTACCATCACCGAACCGGTTGGGGGTGGGAGGGAATCGGGTTCCAAGTGAGTATTTGACTTTTTGTTTGAAAATAAAAACCCAATAAGTTTTTCTGCAAGTTAATTCTCAGTAGGATTTTTATTTCTTTCTTAGATTTAAGTTGCAGAAGACTGCAAGCAAACACATGCTGCTGATCGCTGGCCTACTTACTTGTTCATACTAGTAAGAAATGATGGATAAAACACTCCTAGCCTGGAAGCATTTGTTTCCTGTGTCCCCGGGCTGCTGATTTGTCCACCCCGATGGATATTACATCACACACCTACTTTTTAAATCGGATTATTTATTTCTTTGCGTAGTGAAGTGTTCTGAGCTGAACCACAGCGAGCACATTGCTTTGAGGTTGACGATAATGTACAGTATATATTTTTTAAACTTAAAGTAGCCGAGTGTTTTATGGCCAAGGATCAATCTATGATTCTGTCGAGACGGCCAGTGACATTTAATTTTTGTCCTAAAACAAGCAATATAATCAAGAGACAGGTGTATATTTTGAAAGGTTGTGATTTGCTGGGTCACTTTGGCTCGTGGATTCTTGTTTTTGCTTTGGTTGTGGGGTTTTGTGTGTGTGTGTGTGTGTGTGTGTGTGTGTGTGTGTGTGTGTGTGTGTGTGTGTGGTTAGTATGGGGTCATATCAAACCTTGTATACCTCATCAGCATATCTGCAAATACTGTTTTTTTTGTTTTTTGTTGGTTGGTTGGGTTTTTTTTCCCCCTTTTTTTTTTTTCCCCCCCCCCTTTTTTTTTTCCTGTGTAGTTAGGGAAAAGACACCATCACCAGCATGTGCTCGAAGCCTGGGACCACAGCGGGGGGGTGTACCATCACTACTCGAACCCCCTGCGTCAGCCAAAACGCATCACACTCACATCTACTGCCTTCTCTAAAAGCATGACCCAAACCAGAGTTGATTTTCACTGTTTATCTGTTTATTTACTGTTCGCAGCGTTTTGAGGAGTAGCAGAATTTATTCCTACCTCTGCATGTCGCAGCTTGATGTATATCCGAATCTCTCACCTCGTCATGGTGATGAAATGGAAAAATATGTATATGGAACAGATGTGCGTGTAATTTATCGTCAACAAGCGGTAATATTAAAATTTAAAAAAAATTTAAAGTGCTCGATTGTGTCACAGTGTAAAATGAAAGTGTATACACAGAGTACCACTGGAATGTGAAGCCAGACTGTATTAGAAAATTGCCCCCCCCCATCTTTCTGATGATGTCACGTGTTTCTGATGTTTGCTAAAAAAACAGGGAAGCCTATCAGCCTATCTATTACAGCTTGTGTATACTGTACCTTTATATTATACCTGCTGTATCTTTTTTTCTCTTGTCTCCATTGTTCCCCCCCTGCGTCTTCAGTTTCTTTCTCCCCTGACCCTTTAAATCACTTCTCAATGTTCACTGTGAGCCCTCTGAATTCAAGTTTACAACTCTTCATGGAGTGTGTGCGAGATTCCGGGTGAGTTTCGGGCATTGTGCGGGTGGGTAGGTGCATGCATGACTTTGGTACCTAAGCAACAATTCAATTTTCTACTGGAGGTTGGGGGGTTTGAAAGGGCGAATAGGTCAGCGTTATTAATAACGGGGTCCTTCCAGTTCCCCGAGCCTTACACCGTTCCAAAATCAAATTAAACCATTCAGCCTTCGGACATCATCTGTAGCCACCTTCAGTTCATTGTAGTGTCCTAAAAGCATGAATCGTTAAGGAAGCTACCCCACCCCCATGTTGTACCCTTTCACACCCCCTAGCTGTGCCCACCCCCCAAAAAAATAAAATAAACCTCAAGCCATTCATTTCTTTGTGTGATGATGCAATCCTGAAAGCACTTTGCCTTGTTAATTCCTAGTAGGAGCTTGTAAATGGTTAATTGTTACTAACAGATGTGAACATCTGTAACATGTATTTAACTAAGAAGGAACATTTATCATTGTTTTGAATTTGGTATTATATGAACTCGATCTCTGACTTTAAAATACAGAAAAAAAAATCCTGTACATTTTGCGTTTGCCAGTTTCATAATATGCTGCAGCCAGTAGGTCTTGTCATTCAGTATTGTGGCTTAGGATTGATTATGTTTGAAATAAAGTGCTATTGCTAAATAAGACAGTGTTGCGCTTTTTGTTCTGTGGATAATGGCTGCTGTGGAAAAATTTTCACCAATCTTGAGCCCTTGCTACAGAAAAATCAGAAGTCAGAAACACTTTTATTGCCAGGTATGTGAACCCATACGAGGAATTTGACTTCGGTTCCACTTAGCTTTCATAGTACAAACAGATAAAAGCGTATACACAAAAACAGACTAACAGAACAAAAAAAAAAAAAGGCAAAAGAGAGAGAGTGTCTCACTGCAGTGATCTTCGGGGGAGAGATTGTAACCACGGGGGAGAGATTGTAACCACAGCAACGACCTTGCCAAGGCAGTGCTGGCTGAGAGAGCCGAAAAGATAAGATTGGAATTTGTGTAGACTTGAAACGGGTAGACGTGTCCTTTTCCGACTAATCCGTTTGCCCATTCTGGCCAAAGTGATCCATATCCCTCTGCAAAGCCATCAGCTTCTCCGAGATAGAATCCACAGACCGGCTCAAGTTCTGAATAGCCACAGTCTGAGTGCCGACAGCTCTGCCCACCGCCTCAATCATGTCGGGCAGCTTTAT
>JAPEIY010000005.1:54625728-54637015 GCA_026122135.1 Cathorops aguadulce | reverse complement strand
TTTCTGTGTTGTAGATGGTGCTGTGATCCTGGAGAGTCCTGTCCATCCTGTGACTGAGGGACATCCTCTGACTCTACACTGTTTATATCGAAACCCAAAGCCCTCAAACCTCCGAGCTGATTTCTATAAAGATGGATCAGTCCTCCAGCCACAGACTACAGAAGAGATGATCATCCATAAGGTCTCAAAGTCAGATGAAGGTTTCTACCACTGTAAAGACCCAGAGAGAGGAGAGTCACTGAAAAGCTGGGTCTCAGTCAGACGTGAGAAACCTTTTACATTTTCACTTTAATACAACTGAGACTTAATGTGTTACACAGTATCTTTCTATGATGTAATCTATAGGGCTTAGTTTATTGAACTCTGTGTACAATGTGCTGTTACACTTGTTCACACAGGTGTAAATTAATTTTTTACTGTAGATTGAACTAAAACAGACATTTCAAGAATAAAACATTGTCATTATTATTCCATTCATTGTCAGGTCCATCATGTGTAGAAGCTCCATTCTCAGTGCTCCTGCTGATCTGCAGTGTCGTGACGGCCTCTCCGTATCTGCTGGCGACCATCATTCTGCTGGTCAAATGTTACAGAGCTCGAGGTAAGAACTCTTTCAGTACGTTTCACATCATGATCAGACGAACTTTGAGTAGTCGAGAACAACATTTTCACTTTCACAAAAGTAGAAATTATTTGACTCACTTTTCATTTTAAAAGCAAAAATCCACACTTGAGTGTTAAAGCACTTGTTCTAAAATGCTCTTACAATAAGATTTAAATGTAAGTTTGATATAAAACACAGCACATCTGTTTCTGAGAGTGAATTTACACGGGACAGATGCTTCAAGGGGAGTTACATTTTCACTTCATTAATAAAATATATTAAGTACAAATTATTTAAAAAATAGTGCAGAAGAGTGTTTCATACGCAGATGTCACTTTTCACATCACTGTCATTAATAAACCTTAAAACAAACACCCTATAAACTGTGTTTAAGGCGAGATCAAATAGAGTTTGGTTAACTTTCTGCCATAAACACCTGAAATAAACGATGAAATGAATTAAATGGATGTTTTAATGTCTTTCACAGCTCACACTGTTGAAGAGAGAATTGAGAATGCAGTCATAGAGGAGTGAGCAAAGTTCACCAATAAAAGAGGATGCATTTACTGTAAAATAATTTCATCATGTCTTCTTCTTTAGGGTTTTCTGAGGATTTTAAAAGAATCCTGATTTGTCGTTTTCATGTTAATTTTAATGGCTGACTAAAGTCAGAGCGGTTGGTGAAAAGCCCAGTGATACTGGAGTTAAAATAAGTGAAGCTTTGTGTGTCTGCAGAATAAAAACAAGTTAATTGAGTGTTATCTGAAACATGGTGGGGAACTAACGTTGTGTTTTCTCAGTATTCGTTCTCCCACTGCTGTATTTGTCCTGCTGTGTTCTATTTCTGTGTGAGATGTTGTTCTATTTTGTTGGACTTTTCAGCTGTGTGAAGTTTAATTGTAGTTGTGGGAGGAGATTTGTGGATGAAATGATTTGATCAATTAAATAAATGCATCATAATCAATGCGCTGAATTATTAACCTGCTCGCAGTCATGTATCATATGAAGCAATACACTGAGAAAACTCTTGTGCCTTTGCCAATATCAGCATTTTTACTATTCTGTATTTTATACAGTGATGTACTGGCATTAAAATATTTACTGAGCCGAAATAATAATAATAAAAATTCACCAAGACAATGTCTACTTTTATTTCAATTTCTTTTATTTCATGTTTTAACCCCCTTCTGCTGCTGTATCGTTGTCTTTTCATTGTCTTATATTGTCTGTCGTCTCCAGCTGTTACACTGGAATTTCCCGCATGGGATTAATAAAGTGTTCTCTTAAACGCAGATAGAGGAACTGGATCCTGCAGTGTTATTCAGTGTAAGTCGAGGATCTCAGTGCAGTAAAGTTCAGGACTAAATGAGGAGTCAAAGAGAAGTGTTATTCCTCTTACTGCATGTCTACACACTGCTACACTGATGTACAGGACGAACACCACACTGAAAATCAACACAACACAGGAAATTAACATTACAGCAGCATCATTCTTCCCTGAATAAATCATCATTCTTCGGGCCTCTGACACCAACAATACCTGCAGGGTACAAGCAGAGGGCAAAATGTCAGACTCCTTCCTGACCACCTCTGGAGTCCAAAAGCGCCGTCTCACCACACTGAACCTCTTCAATGTTGCAGTTGACTACTGGCTGAACAGCATGATGGAACACGCCCATGATGTTTGCATCAAGTACCAATTCTCTGATCTCTGTATGCAAATGACTGCATTCTTCACCACACTTCTGGACACCCTGAACGAGTCGTTCACTTGAACAAAGACAAAATTTCACTCCCTGTCTGACTTCCTGCCATCATCATCATCATTATCATCATCATCATCAAAAATGATCAACTTTTAACACCAATTTGAATAATAATAATAATAATAATAATAATAATAATAATAATAATGTGGTCACCAAACCGTGCCCCTTACCTTTTATTTCAGCAATATATAAACGCTACTTTCACATTTGTTTATAATCAAGCAGAAGATTTCAGTCTGCAATTGGATCCTCACTGAAACATCTCATTAAAAATTACCATAACATTTATGGTATAAGGTATCAAGATTTTAAAACTCAGGTCTGCCCAAAAGAACAGTTGGCTGTTAAATGTCATTAGCTTGTGTAATAAAGGAAACTGAAGTGATATTCAGTGAGGAAAACTTGCTCTGGGTTCAACTAAAGCTCAACAAGCTTCACCCTCCAACTCCGCTCCGGCTCCTCTGTGTTTACATATACGTAATGCCAGCAGGGACAAAAATAATAATTCAGTCGCCTTAATTCAGGCTTCACGCTGACAGTTATTAGCACACTATAAATGAACACCAGCAGAAAAGACAGTTTACCCTGCACTATTTATCGAGATGCAGTTTAAAACAAGGCCAAGTGCATCGATATTTGGACACTGACCGTGTCATTGTTATTCGCTCTGTGAGTAAAATTTCTCTGTGTGTTCATCACAGTGGGTGGTTGGGTATAAATTTGTACACAGGACGGTGTAAGAGCAGTGATAATCATCACTAATCACTGTGAATGGACTTATGCGCGACTAGAAACAGGGGTTCTGTTCCCCGAGAATGGACTTTGCTCCTGTTACAGATCTGACCTACACAGCTGGATCTGCTTGAAATAAGGGGGATAATTTAGATATACTTTAAAATATTATAAAATGACCGTGTTCACTGAGCCCTGATCATGCCCTGAGTGTCACCATCACTGCTAACTCGTTTATCAGGATTGTGTTGATTAGCAAATGCAAGCGTAAAGTGGGAAATGTAGTGAGCTATTAACTGCTTACCTTAATCTGGAATATACCATTAAAAGCCAGTTCAGATTCACCGTCACTCATTTCAGTACCTAAACAATGTTCAGTGTGACATCACGAAAACTACTGTTTATTACTGGAGATGACGATGTTGCACTCTGATGAGTGGAGAAATGAGGAAAGAAAGAAGAAGTCAGGACAACCGCTTTCATTCTAATGCTGAAGGTGTTATTGTGTAAACGTAGCAACTTAATAACTGCAGCTTCATATTTACAATACATTTTTCTTTTTGACAGTTTAGCATCTTAACAGTCTTTTTTTCTTTCTTTAACAGTCCAGTGGCTTAGTGTAGGCACCACTTTTCTATCTCAAACCACAAAGTATATAGGAAACATTACATGAAATGAACATAATATAAATCATGAACAAGAGCAAATGTCCATTCAAAGTCCTTTTTTTTCATTTGTAACCTCAGTTACAATAAGTTCATTTTCCACTTCGCTGTGGCTGATACTGTAAAACAACTCAACAGAATAGTGCAGGCAGCACTGGATCTCATACAGACAGTGGCAATTACAATGTGCAATGAAAACATCACAGCCAAACATAATACAGAAATGTAGTACAACATTTTACTACTGTATTACACTTATAAACAATCTTTTTAAAGATCATGAGATACGCGGTATCAAGTTTCACTTTTCTAAATGCTCACAAAGACTTGCAACGATTAGCAAAGACCCGCGCTTTTACATGCTAGCTTCCACTTGTTTCCAGAACTAGCCAACTTTTCCCCGTTCAAAATTAACACATAGGCAACTGATAAACATAACAAACAACATTATTTCATAACGTTTGAAACCTTACACAAAGTTAGTCAAAGTTTTAAACGAGTTGCATACCTGATGAGTGGAGAAATGAGGAAAGAAAGAAGAAGTCAGGACAACCGCTTTCATTCCAATGCTGAAGGTGTTATTGTGTGAAAACGTAGCAACTTCCTGTCTAGAAGGGCAACGCTTTCCCAGCACATTCTCCATGCAGGCAGCGCCCTCTAGTGGTCATTTGAATGAAGCCCTCTAGTGGTCATTTGAATGAACTCAAAGAGAGAGATAAATTCTCTGCATACATTATGAATAAATGGCAAAATAACCAAATCACTACATACTCCCCCTCTAAAACAGATGTCGTCCCGACATCTTAGTTCAAAACTAATAAGCTATTCCTTGAACTATGAGTGTGTGTGTTCTTTAGCAACATAAACTCATTTAACATGTATAGATAAAATATGATTAAAGGGGCTGCATGAATCTAGGCCATGTAGTGTGAAACTTATTGTAAGAACTTATTTCCTTTTGCCTAGAGCTATGGGCACAGCTAATCATGTGACAAGTGGGGATTCCAAGTTGATCATAGGTAAACAGCTTAGGGGGTCGCCTTTCTCTCTGTGGCCGCTGATGCACCTCTTCATCCTCATCACTATTATCCGATACTGAAGACTCCTCATCAAGTAATTCATCATTTGAGCACTGTTCCTCCATCGTCACTTCATCTAATTGCTCAGTTTCATTCTCATCCTCAGAGACAGGTACAGTAACCTCTTTTTCCAGCTCACTTTCTGTAGTGTCAGCATCCGAAGTGTGCACGTCAACCTGAGGCTGCCTGACAGGTGAATAATGAACACAGAAGTCATCCTCATCATCTGATTCATCCGAATGAACTGTTTCAATGTTTCGATCTCCTTGCTTCTGTCTCTTTCTCACTGGTTTGTCTTTGATATCCACTGGAACATCCATAGGCAAATGGTCACAGGGCAGCAACAAGTTACGATGCACAACCCTTGACCTTCCCTTTCCTTGCTCTGGCTGCACTTCATAGATGGGAAGGTCCTCTTTTATTCGTTTCACCACGATGTGGATGGCATCTTCCCAGTGATTTCGTAGCTTGCCTGTCCCTCCTCTCGGTGTCAGATTCCTGACTAGCACACGGTCACCAGGAGTCAATATTGTGCTTCTCAGTTTTTTGTCATAATTCCTCTTGCTTCGTTCACCTGATTTCTTAACACCCTCCCTTGCAATCTCATACGCCTCTTTCATCTGTTCTTTCCATCTCCGCATATATTCCTGATGACTAGGGGTGCCCTTGTTCTCAGTTAGTTCAAAAAGGGCATCAACAGGCAGTCGCGGGCTACGCCCATAGAGGAGGTAAAAAGGGGAAAAGCCTGTGACCTCACACCTAGTGCAATTATAAGCAAATGTTAGCTTATTCAATGACTCCGTCCAGTTCCTCTTTTCTCTCTCTGTCAGTGTCTTTAACATCTGCAACAGCGTTTTGTTAAATCTCTCAACCTGACCATTCCCTTGCGGGTGGTAGGGACTCGTGCGGGAACTCATGACACCAGAGTTTTTCTTCAATTGAGCTATGAGCCTGTTATCAAATTCACCTCCCTGATCATGGTGTATTCTTTCAGGAAACCCAAACTTAAGGGCATAGTCATTGAACAGGCAATCTGCTACTGTCTTGGCAGACTTCGACTTAGTGGCATATGCTTGAACAAAGCGGGTAAAGTGGTCAATAACCACTAATATGTATTCGTATCCCCCTTTACATTTATCCAAATGCAAGAAATCAATAGAAACAAGCTCAAAGGGGTGGGTGGTTATAATGTTTGTTAGAGGAGCCCGTGTCTCTCTGCTTGGCTTCTTTTGTTTCAAGCAGGCACAAGTTCTGGTGACATAGTGTTCAATGTCATCCCGCATTTGTGGCCAAAAGAAACGGTCTCTGATCAGTGATAAAGTGCGGTCCACACCCTGATGGCCCATTTTGTTATGCAACTCCTCAATCACGCAAGCCTTATGCTTGTCAGGTAAGACTAGTTGAGTCTTGGTGGCTGTTTTTCTCCTAAGAACACCATGTTCATCCACATGCAGCTTCTCCCATTCACGAAGCAGACATTTACTTTGGGCACTATAGGACATGGTTGAGTGCAAGGATGGTTTTACACTGGTTATTATTTTAAACCTCATCACTGGCCCGATGTGTGGGTCATCTAGCTGACTCTGTCTGATTTCTGAAAGGGGAATGGGATCACAGTGGGCAGTGTCGGTTGGCTGCTGCGAAGCGGCAACTACTGTGCACAGTGGGGAATATTCCTGCTCTTCCACAGCCTGTATTAGTGCAGCCACACAGTCAAATGACAGTTCTTCTGTGCACTGTTTCATTATTTCCTCCATCGGCATCCTGGAAAGACTGTCTGCATCTATATTCTCTTTACCTGATCTGTATCTAATTGTAAAATTATAGTCAGCCAGTTCAGCTACCCATCTGCAACCAGATGCATTGAGTTTGGCACTTGACATTACATACGTAAGGGGATTATTATCACTGTAAACAACAAATGATGGGGCATAGTACAGGTAATCACGAAATTTCTCGGTGACTGACCACTTTAGAGCGAGGAACTCTAATTTTCCAGAATGAAGATGGTAATTTCTTTCAGCAGCAGTCAGTGTGCGAGACCCATAAGCTATTACGCGGAGTCTGCCACCTTGCTCCTGATACAATACGGCGCCTAATCCTTGCCCCGATGCGTCAGTGTGTAGGATAAAGGGTTGTGAGAAATCTGGGAACCCAAGTATGGGGGGCTTAGCCAGACAATCAATCAGTTTCTCCAGTACCTCCTGGTGCTTGTCTTCCCACACAATGAGTTGGTTTGAAGGGGCACCTGTATGCTTTTTGTTCTTTCGTGTTGAATGCTTCTGATCTTTCCTGTCTCGTGGCCCTGCACTCTTCAACAAGTTGTAAAGTGGCCCTGCTATCCTGGAGAAGTTCTTTATGTACTGGCGGTAATAACTGAGAAGTCCCAGAATGGCTCGTAACTGCCCAACAGTAGCCGGTCTCTTATCTTTCAGAGCTATCACAGCGGCAGTGTCAGCTGGGTCTATTCTGCTCCCTTCAGCTGATACAATTCTCCCCAGGTAACGGACCTCTGGCTTAAAGACTTCACATTTGCTTGGCTTGAGCTTGATGCCATAAGATCTTAATTGCTGCAGCACCTTTCGGACATGTTCCATGTGATCTTCGAAGGAGTTACTAAATACCAATGTATCATCTAAGTAAGGGACACAGATTTTATCACGTAGGGCCCCTAGACACTCCTCCATACACCTTTGGAACGCTGCAGGGGCATTCATTAATCCAAATGGAATTCTTACCCATTCATATAAGCCCCATGGTGTCACAAATGCAGTTAAGGGTCTACTCTCTTTTGACATAAAGCCTTGGTGGTAGGCCTTACCCTGGTCAAGCAACGAGAACCATGAGTTCCCACCCAAACTGTCAAGGATGTCTTGGACCCTAGGAATGGGCTGCCGGTCTGGATGGGTCTTTTTGTTTAGCTCTCTATAGTCCACACAGAGCCGTAGACTGCCATCTTTTTTTCGTACGCATACAACAGGTGATGAATAAGAAGATGCTGATTTCTCGATCCACCCCTGAGCAATGAGGTCATGCAGGTAGTCTTTTAGTTCCTTATACAGAGGTTTAGGCACTGACAGGTAAGACCGTGCAACAGGGGCTGTATCTTTCAGGGATATCGTCATTCTTAGACTGTCAATACATCCTATGTCATCATCTGAACGGGAAAATGAGGCACATTCTTCTCTTAACATCTTACGAACAATCTCTCTCTGAACTTCCCCTAGGTGGCTTAAATCTACCGCGGGGTCCCATTTGCCATCCATATCCTCTTCATCCCCGGACTGAACATGACTCACTGACGCATGGTTTTGGCCACACTGTTGATCTAAAAAAGAAACGGGATACACAGACTGTACCTCATATGCAGTGCCAATGGTGGTTTTGCCTGGCAAGACTATGTCATGAGTTGAGGGGTTCTGTATATTCACCATGATGTAGGGAGGAGCACCTGCTTTTAACTGCACCACTGTTTCGTTCAATTCTAGCCCTTCTGGCCACTGGGGATCAACATCTGGTTCAAATACTAAAGTCATGTCTTCCTCCAGGGGTCTTGCCGACAGCCTGCACACAACATGGGTGGATGTCAGTCTGGGGATGACCGTTCTTTCCCGTGTGGTCTTAACGACATACTCTTGAGGCTTTTCGATTCTTACCAGGTCAATCAAAGCCTGAATTTGTGATGTCTCGAGGCCAGGGAGAGCAGACCTAACTACCTCTCGCAGCAGTTCACTGCTGTTATCAGCACAAAAGTCATTTTCACTGTTCTTCACAATGTGTTCAATTGCATTGTAGCCAATAATGGGGTGGGTGAGACTACCCCCTTTCATGACCAGGACAGGGAGAGTAAGAGTACATGGCCCATGTGTTTTTCCTGACAATCCAAACAAGATTTCGACCCAACCAAGGAAGGGTATACGATCCCCATTCGCAGCTACTATCGTAAGGGTGTCAGGGGAATCAATGAGGTCAGTGACAGGTCTCAGTTTTACGTTTGGGAGGATTTCATTTTTCCAGCTCTCATTTATGAGACAAACTTGGGAGCCGGTATCCCATAATGCTTTAGTTCTTATGCCATTGAAGTAGCAGTCGACAAGACACTGTTTTCCCACTAAGGCGGCGACACTTTGACACTTCTTCACCTTCCCCACTCCCTGCCCATGGTTCCGTTTTGAACGTGCACATTTTTTCTTATGGACATCCCAGTGACTTATCTGACAGGTCTTAGAGCAATAGAAAGCATTTTGGCATGGAGCACATCTTTTTAGTTTGTCCCCCTCCCCACTTACACCACACTGCATACATGTCTGATGGGACACTAGTGTGCTACAGGTTACTCCCGGTCCCGTGGGGGCAACCCTCTCTCGTTTAATGGAGGGCCTCTTGGATTCATTTGCCTTGCCCTACAGCCTGCAAAGTAGTGCTCATTACTTCCACATGCATAACAATGTGTGCAAATGTCATCAGTGCCACTGCGTTGGCAACCAAAGCACCTCCTTGTGCGCCCCCTAGTTGAGGGAAGAGGGTACCGTTGGGGTGCATAGCCTTGCTGGAATTGTGCGGTTCCACCTCGTCCTCGGCCACCATCGCGCCAGAAGCCTGTGGGCATATAGTCAAACTGACGGGTATCAATGCCGGGTGTGGACAAGTTTTGTGTTAAGGCCATTTGTGGATGCTGGATGGAGTCTCGAATCTGACACACTTCAGTGCTTAAGTTCTTCAGTACAGCAATATCTGCTTTAATTTCCTTTAGCTCGTCCAGAAGATTCGGCTTGGTTTTATTTTCTGGGATCTCCCTTTTCTTCTCAGATACAGCTTGCGCCTCAGTGCACTGAGCTGAGTGAACACCTACGGACCGCTGTGGTTGTATCTCTTTTCTTTTAGTCTGTCTCTCTGTTTCGGTCATACAGGCAATGTTTAACTTCTCTAGCAGGACTTCATCATTCACATCTGCTTGTTGCAGGTAAGGTTTCATATCATTTCTTATGTTGTCATTTTGCAGCCCTGTCAGAACCGAATGCAGAAACATATTCTGCACAAGGATGGGGTCATACCTCAGACCAGACTCGGCCTCTTGAGAGGCGAAAAGAATCTTTTGTCTTAGATCAAGCACTCGGAACAGAAAGTTCTGCGGTGTCTCTTTGCCATTTTGTACCTCTGCTGTAAGTTGTTTGTAGAGTTCTGTTGCACCCTTTTCTTGGTAGTGGGATCTGAGTATTTTCCTCAGCACTGGGAGAGTTAAATCTGCTTTGCCCTCCAGGTAGCTCCGCAATTGCATGCCTGGTGCTATGGCCTTTATAACTGCATGGACAATTTCATATTTTGGGACTTTTTTGTTTAATCCGGTTTCGATCTGGTGAGCCAGACTGGAAAAGGTGAGCCTGTCCTTTTGTCCTGGCTCTCCAATTTGTCCTGCGATCCTGAATTCCCTATGCCAGGGGTTAAGAACAGATGACTGTGCATAATCTTGGGTAGGAGCAGAAGGGGTGTTCTGATTACTGGCTAATGTTTGGCTCCTACCACCCTGTTGCTGAGATTGTAATGACCTTTCTAAAGCTAACTGTAGGGCTTCAATCTGTTTTTGGAGTTTTTCCTGTTCTGATAACAATTCTATCTGTTGTGCCTGTGGTTGGGTAGGGGGCAGTGTGTCTGGAGCTGATGTAGCTTGAGCACTTGTGGGCAGCTTGACTGAGGCAATTTTGTCATTAAGACTAAGAAAGAGTGACATACCCTTATCTTCTAGATCTCGTATCTCATCTTTATCCATGTGTTGTGTAATGTGTGTGATCAAAAAGGAACGACCTTTATCAGAAAAATCATCTTGGGCTATTCCCAAAAATTCACATACATGTACCAGTTGTTCCCTAGTGAGAGTATAAAGCGACCCAATTACTTCAAGTTGTAAGTCCACCAACGCATCCATGTTTGCTAAGAACGGATGACCAGTGATGCAGTGAAGCAGGACGTACTTGTGGCAAGGTGGAACCTGTAGCTCTCCTGGTTAGCACGATACAACCTCAGATGACTCTCTGTCCTTCTTGCCCGACCGCCGTGCTGCTGTGCTCCGCTGATCTTCCAGGTGTGGTGGTGAGTCTGAATGCAGGATGGGGTACTGCCTCTTGGGGTAGGACCTCTCACGCATTCAATCCTCGCTGGGGCCTCCAAAATGTTGCACTCTGATGAGTGGAGAAATGAGGAAAGAAAGAAGAAGTCAGGACAACCGCTTTCATTCCAATGCTGAAGGTGTTATTGTGTGAAAACGTAGCAACTTCCTGTCTAGAAGGGCAACGCTTTCCCAGCACATTCTCCATGCAGGCAGCGCCCTCTAGTGGTCATTTGAATGAAGCCCTCTAGTGGTCATTTGAATGAACTCAAAGAGAGAGATAAATTCTCTGCATACATTATGAATAAATGGCAAAATAACCAAATCACTACATA
>JAPEIY010000005.1:51856120-51866385 GCA_026122135.1 Cathorops aguadulce | reverse complement strand
CCGGGCTGCCTAGTGACAGGAATTACCCGCCAAATGACAAATTAAGTCGCCTGGGGCGACCGGACCACCGCGAATTTCGAGCCCTGTTGTAGGTTAATCGTTAGTGCAATATTGGATTTGTGATGCCGAAGCCTGCACTATTCAAGTGATCACAATCAGTGGTGCAGACAATTTTCTGAATGTGCACTGATAATTTACTTTAAGGCAAGTCATTACAGATATACAATCAAATGGATGGTCTTTACAGTACAAGGTAACTAATCACAATATATTTTTGTTTATGTTGTGCAGCTTTAGTAACGTTCTTTCTCTCGTTTTCACAGTCCTTACTTGTTTAAGCTGCTTCATTATTGCTTCTGTTTTGCCAACCTCGTCTTTTTTGTTCTTTTTTCGAGCATTTGCTCCCCGCTCTCCAGCCTTTGTAGTCCGCTTGGCTTTCGTTACAGGTGGCCTTTTAGTGATTGACTGGAGGTCCTAATAAAACAGTAGGTGAAACGAGCTGAGAGTAATTGCTTATTCAAGGACACCTCACATTACTGAAAAACTATTTGCAAGTTTTTACCTCCATGTTACGTGGTGTCTCCTGAAGCTTTTGCTCCAACATTGCTAGCTTACTGTTGATATGTCCATTTATTTCATTGTGGATACCATCAGATGTCCTCGGTGATGGTAACTGAAGACTCTTGGTTCGAAGGAGCTTCTGTAGAAGTTGTTGGCCTGTCTCTGTTCTGGGAATCTGGCCCATTGTGTCACCTGGTGGATTTCCAGGGCCTGAGATATTACTGGTATTAAGGGAGTCACTAATGATTTCTCGCTTAATAGTTGCAGAAGCTGCCTCTCTGTTATCTCCTGAATCACAATTAATCTCTCGAGGTTCCTGTTTTATATTTTGCAGTGTGATCTTGCACACATCCTTTTCATTAGACATTTCACCTTCAAACACAGCTGCTGAACCTGATGGTTGTGACAGGTTTGACACAGACTTGGGTGACGGGCCATTAAGTGGAATTGCAGTTGTTGGCTTTTGAGCACCTGGAGCCTGAGGCTCAGACTTGAGACCTGATCCTTCTTGTGAGGCCTTAGCTGTAGGTGATCTTAATGGTGAAGCTGCTGTCGCTCCAATGTTACTAAACGGACTGTTTTTTCCAGCAACACAGTCTGATCTAGATGCGGTTGATGGGTGGTTAGAGACAGAAGTAATACCAAAGTCATGTTTATTAAAAGATGCTGGACTTGAACCAGCCTCTTGAACAGTAGAGCCAGCAGGAGAACCAACATGAGAAGGGGAAGCCTGAAAGGGGCTAAGTGCTCTCACACCAAGACAGTGCCCTTGGCTTGGTGGAGTCTGGCGTATACCCATGATTTGTCTTTGCTGACCAGAATGGGGGCTGCCAGGTGATCCCTGACCCATAAGTTGACGAGGAGACATTGGTCTTGCCATGTGACCTAGAGGCGTCGGGCGAACCTGGCCAACCATTTGCCGTGCCAAAGGTACCTGGTTTCTCATTATTTGATGCTGCTGCTGCATCATCTGCTGCTGCTGCTGTTGTTGTTGAGTGGTCGTGTTGTATTGAGGTGAGACTCCTTGTGAAGTTTGTTGAGGGTGCAACGATCCAGCATTCTGAAACTGTGGAGCTATAACAGATGACTGGCCTATTACTCCTTGCTGTTGTGAACCTTGTTTCGCAGCAAACGCAAAGGGGTGTTGCTGCTGTGCTTCAAGCCCTGGCATTCTTGGACCAACAGGTTGTGGGCCTTGAGGACGAATTTGGCCCTGTGTCTGTCCCTGCAATCTCAGCATCTGACTCTGCTGTTGAGCCTGCCGCTGAGCAATCATTGCCTGAAATTGCTGCAACTGCTGGTTAGGAGGTAGATGACAAAACTGAGGGTTCTGTCCAATTAAGGCCTGAATGTTAATTGGAGCTTGTATTTGTGCAGGAGTTGCACCTGACCTTTGAGCCATTATTTGTTGACTCCTATTTAGTTGTTGTTGGGCTAATGCATCTTGTTGCTGATTTGGATTACCAGTTATTACAGCCTGATTCTGGCCACTCTGCTGTGCTAGCATTCCCTGAACTTGTACAACATTCTGACCTCCCTGTTGTAGCTGCTGAGCACCATAACACATTTGCTGACCTTCCTGTTTCACTTGTTCTGTATTAAGGGAGTTTTGCCGTTGTAGCGCGACTTGCATCTGTTCTTGAGATTGTAACCCACTCTGTTGGTTGTTTACATAGCTATGCTGTTGTGCTGAGCCAGCATTCTGTCCTGGCTGCTGCTGTGTTGCTTGTTGTTTTTGTTGAACCATATAAGCAACAGTTGCTGGTTGCGGACCAACTGCACCCTGCAGATCCCCACTTGACCCGTGCTGCTTCTGGATTGGAGTTGAGGACCCAGCTTGCTGGGGTGGGGTTTTAGGACTAAGGATTCCACCATCTTTAGAAGCTGGGCTTTGAACATCTTGAGAGAGACCTGGAACTCCCTGCTGCAAATTATCAACATTTCCTTGAACACCGCTTGAAGGGGGTGTTCCCATTGTCCCTTGCTGTTCTGAGGCACCCATCTGTGTCAGTTGCCTCTGCTGCTGTGTTATTTGCTGCTGCTGTTGGAGCTGTGCAAGATTCTTTGCTGTATTCTGCTGTTGCTGTGAAAGAAGCATGCACTGTGCCAGAACACTTTGCTGCTGAGGAGTAAGCTGGCCTTGTGGTCCTCTAAGAACATGCTGTGGTTCACTGGAAACTTGCTGGCCTATCAAACCCTGAGGTCTCTGCAGCTGTTGCACTGGTTGATTTCCTGCCATGCCTTGTTGACCCGTCATCATACTTTGATTCGGAGTCATTGACTGAGCCATGATATTTGATTGTGCCTGCCCAACTGCCTGGTTTCCCATCATGCCCTGAGGAACCTGCATAAGGCCTTGTTGATGTTGCTGGTTAGATATTAATCCCAGTTGCAAGTTTGGTTGCTGCTGTCCCATTAATGCATTGCTCATCAATGCTTGAGGTGCCTGACCACCTATAGAGCCAGGCTGCTGATTCATAACAGCATGGCTTTGGCTTTGATGTGTCCCAGGTTGCTGTCCCATCATAAACTGCTGTTGCAGTTTTTGAGCCATCTGCCTCCTTTGTTGCATCTGCCTTTCCTGAAGAAGCCTGGGATCTGGTCCTTGTGTACCAGTCCCTTGTGGAAAAAAGCCACCAGACGGGCCAGGTGGCGCACCGCCAAGTGCCCCAGGGTGAGGAGTTTGGCCTGCTGTAAATGGATGTACTTGTGGCATTCTAACTGGCATCCCCCCTTGAGGAACACCTCCAGGTACCTGACCCATCATCGACCCTCCTTGTTGACCCATCATCATCTGCCCAGGTATCTTAGAAAGTATGTGGGGTCCCTGGTTTGAGGGACCAGGTGCTAGCATGGAAGAGCCTTGTTGATGCTGCTGCTGCTTACTTCTGTATTCAGCAATCAGATTGGTGTGCTCCTTCTGTTGCTTACGTACCTAGGAGAAAAGAAATGTTTTAATCTAGGAAATGTACAACAGAAGTAAGAGGAACAAGAACCTAATCGATTAGTATGAAAGAACGTTCACCTGATCCAACTGTTTCTGGATTTTACTTTGCTCTTCAGTGACTAGTTTTAGCTTTTCAGCATCCGCTTCTGCAAATTCACGTCCCGCTTTCTTAGCTGTGCGTTGCTTAGCACAAAGGGCTTTGCGGGATTTCCGATGTGCACCTATCTGTTCCTCCAGAAATTTTAGCTGCATCTGTAGCAGCTGCTGGGTGTGCACAAGCCACTCTTCATATTGGTGTTGTTCAGCATCATCTATTGTGTAAAGGAATTAAAATACAGATACATGGAAACATACGCTAAAACACAGGGGGAAAAACCTCAAGGACGTTCAATATTGAAATGTTTTAGGAACAGAATGTAGAACATACTGATGATGCCTTGGACAAATTGTGGAGGATTAGGTCGTGGCTGAGCCTTATCACTGCTTTCCCCTTCCTGAAATTAAGAGAAGTGTGATGGTCAGTGAAGCAAAACCTTGTAACCAAGGAGGGGAAAAAAAAAAAAAAAGGACAATTCACTGACCTTAGACGCTCCAGAACCAATGTGAGCCTGAGCATCTGCACTTCCTGGTGCTGAAGCCAACCTCTGGGCCAAAAGGGAGACCTGTTGCCTAAAACAGTAAAGAAATAAAGGCAGAAAGGTCAGTCACTGCTGTAGCGGAGAACGGCAACGTGGTTTTATACTGAACTCAACAAAAGGTACCTATTGATACCAGGAGGTACATTCATGGGGTCCTGAGTCAACACCCTTTTGATGCCTTTCAAAGCCACCATTTTTGCTTTGGCAATAGGATCCATTATGTCATCAGCCATAAATTTATCCAGATCTGAAAGAACATAAGGTTATATAGTCATGCAATTGTGTATGGGGGACAGCATGTTATACAAAAGACTAGGATATCCACTGTTACACTACCTTTATCTGGGAAAAAGTTGGTAGGGACAGTTTGTGGTTTTGGATGGTGTTGAGGTGGTGCTGCTTGTTGCTGTGGATCGAGCGCAGGGTGAATGGTGCTTGGCTGTCCAGCTCGTATCATGGCTTGCGACTGCACCACTGCAACATGAGCTGGTGGAGGCATTGGACTAAGCATCCTCTGCTGCTGTGGGGTTAGCATGTGAGGAGGTCTTGGTACCATTCCTGGTTGACTCACAAGACCTTGAGGCGGACGATGATGGGGTAGTAAGATCTGGCCTGGTCCCCCAGAAGGCTGTTGCTGATTCTGAATAGTATGAAGATGACTGCTCAACCCTCCTTGTAGAGCATTCAATTGCTGCTGTTGTTGCTGTTTCTGAAGCTCCTTCTTTTCATGCTCCAGTAGGTCCTGAATCAACAGAGGCAGTTCACTTGCCTCCAGTGAGCTTTCTACTTTGTCAAGATCAACTGCGGGTGAGTGCTGGCCACCACCATCTGGCAGACCAAGTGGATCTTCAGGTAAGTCAGGATGTGGTGTAGCTGGAGGAAAAGTCAGAGTATTAGCTTGGGTGGGAGGAGGAAATGGAACTCCACCCAAGCGAACAGTGCTTAGTGAGGCAGATGAATTCTCTGGCTGAGTTGAGATCTTGGATGGTGTTCCACTAAGAAGCAAAGAGACAGCATCACCCATCTCATCTTTAACAACAGTCTGTGCTGACTGTTGAGGATCAATCAAGCTTTTCTCTTCGAGCTTTACTGTAGCAAGTTCACTGGTATCTGAAGGCTCTGTCTTGGGAGGAAGAGAAACACTGGAAGCTGTGGAAGCCTCAGACTTTAACGGTAGTTGTGTGGAAGCTGTAAGTGACTGCTTGGCAGTTATACCAACTTTAGGTTTCTCTTCCGCCTTAGTGCCTGAACCCTCACCTTCTGCTTCAACAAGCCGTAACTGATCAGAAAAAACATCCTTGGGGTCACCTTGATCAAGCTCAGGGTCAGTGTATGCAAGCAAGTCAAACTCATCACTATTAAGCAGATCATCCAAATGGGGATCATTTGTTTCAAGGTTGTCAAGGTTGCCCAAATCATCATCCCCTTTATCAGGATCCAAGTCAAGTGCAAGATCATCCTCATCCTCGACTCCAGCTTCTGGCCCTGCTTCTCCAAGGTCTTTTGCGGCAAAAGGATCCTCAAGGTCAGCCTCTGGTAAGTCAACAGTTTCTTCTGCAGACTGCTGTTCTCCCGTAGCATTGTTCTGAGAACTCTGCTGCTGAATAGTTGAGTGGGAGACAGGAGTGTCTGAATGGGTAGATGGGACCTCCTGTGACTGTAGTTGAGGTTGAGACGGAGGAATATTGCTCTGCTGCGTCATTAACTGGCCCAAATTAGGTTGTGGCAATCCAAGTCTGGGACCTTGCGCACCTTCTCCCTGAGTAGTAAAAGAAGGTGGTAAGGATGTTGAGGCAAATCCAGCAGGCACATCCTGCTGTGGTATAAACAAGCGTGGTCGGGGCTGAGGTGCCCTTACCAAAAACTGGGGTCCAATTGGTAGCCTCTGAGCATTGTGTTTTAATTCTATGAACTGTTGCGGAGGTCCAGACACAGAGTGTTGCATTGTCTCGGGCCCAGTGCCTTGTGACACAGCAAGAGGATTAGGCATGCCTTGCATCCCTTGCATACTAAGAGGGTTGCTTAAAGGAGCATTAAGGTGGTGCCTGGGTCTAATTTCCATCATGGATGGTTGTGGGAACCTCCGTGGACCAGCGACCTGACCTTGCCACTGTGCAGGAAATGGTGGACGTGGATACATCCCCTGGGAAACATTAGCGCCAGGTTGCCTATAGACATATTTTTAGAAATCTAAATGTATTAATGCTGCATGTCTTACTTATTAAATCGTGCATTTGAAATAGAACATGTGATACAAAAGAAATTATACAAACGTACCTTAGTACATTAGGGTCCATGATATTAGGTGTTCCGGGAGGAGTAGGATGAGGGCGACACAGCTTCTCATCTACTGTCCCCATAGGCAGAGGCAGCTTGCCTGGGATGGCAGCTTGAGCAACAGCTGCTCTGTCCTAATTGGCATATTATTTTTACAAGACAGTCAGTCAACCAACCACAACAACTAATGATACACAGGAGATTCCTAAATTAGATGAGATACCAAAAAGGATCAGCACAGTTCACTACATTTGAAATTGTGTGCCATGTAAATGTTTTTTTTTTTTAAACTGTATGAACTACATTTAATATAGTTAGAGATAATACAGCTTGTTTCCAAACATGATAAACATCCATCCATCCATCCATTATCTGTAACCGCTTATCTCGTGAGAGGCGGGGCACACCCCGGACAAGCCGCCAGACCACCGCAGGGCCGACACAGAGACAAACAACCACCCATACCCACGGCCAACCCGGAGCCACCAATCAGCCCAACCCGCACGCCCCCGGACCGCGGGGAAAACCGGAGCACCCGGAGGAAACCCATGCAGACACGGGGAGAACATGCAAACACCACACAGAAAGGCGCCCGCCAGCCGCCAGGCTCGAACCCAGGACCCCCCCCGCTGCAAGGCGACAGCGCCAACCACCACACCACCGCGCAGCCCAACGATAAACATTAAATTGATATTTATCTCCCTCTGTGCTTTTATAAATAGAACTGAATCTTAGGAATTGCTAAATAGGTTGTTAATTATAAGTGTGTCACTGGGGGCACGGCGGCCAGCACCGCCGCCCCACAGCAAGAAGGCCCGGGCCCAAGCCCTGCGGCCAGCGAGGGCCCCCCCAGCGCAGAGTCCGCACGCCTCCCCCCGCAGCCCAAAGACACGTAGGCCAGGCCAACCGGCGACCCCAAACCGACCGCAGGCGCGAACGCAAACGGCCGTCCGCACCCACGCGCCAGCCCAGCGACCCGTCCAGGGCGCACCCTGCCCCCCCCTTAAATATTTTTTATTAGGACATAGTTTCAGTGTACATATCACACCATGTAGATCCTTATCTCAACTATGATTGTATATGAAAAATACCTGCGGATAAGGAGGTGGTGCTCGCTGGGATTTATCTTGTTGAAAAACAGTCATTTCACCTTCTTGCCAATTTGGAGCAGTATTAGCAGGTGCATTTGCCTCTTTCTCCTGCCGAAGTGAGTTCCTTTGCATTTTCTGTCTGATCAAAAATTCTCTAAGTCGCTGTTTCTGCAGTGGAAAAGGGAGACAAAGTAAAAAAGAAAACAAAGGACACTGTTAACGAAACTTGATTAGATGCCACTAATGATTCTGTACCAGTACAAATTGCTTCTATACCTGTCTATGCTTTTCAAGGTCTGATGGATTAAGGCCAAGAAGTGACTGGTCCTGTCCAGCTGAAAGGTCAGGCAGCTCTTGAGTGGTTTGTATGACTGGTAAATGATGTCCATCTGGATTTCCAGCTGGCAGCGGTGTCTTGGCATTTAAATCAGCAGTCATGGTTGGTGGAATAGATGATTGCTGGGAAGTTTTTACTTGTTTTGAGCTTACTGCTTGAGGTTGGCTAATCTGAAGGGGATCCATGCTGGGGCTGCAACTAAAACCAGGTGGTTTTCCACTTACTGGATCACCTACTGATGGTGAACAAGGAGGCTGCTGGTTGGAATGAGGCGATCCTCTAAAGGGAGCCTCTGTGACTGCTGAGGCTGGACGAGGAGGTTTGTGCAGTGAGGTGAAAGGATCTCTGGACTGAGGCCGTGAGGGTGGTCGTGAGTGAGGGTCTGGAGACTGAAAGCGTGGGGTAGCTGGTGACTGCACAGAGTGTCCATCATTAGAGAGAGCTCCTGGAGTAAGAGGAGAACTACCTTGTGATTGAGGGCTAGAAGCAACTTTTGGATAAGATTCTTGCTGGGATATAGGCGGTCTCTGAAGCAAGGTGGATGAACCGTCTCCTGACTGGGGCCGAGGTGTAAGAGGAGACTGGACACATGAATCAGAAAAAGCAGAGGGAGACTGGCGATAGCTCTCGGGAGGGTGATTAGGAGAAAGACTAGGAGGAAGTGGAGTAGAGGAGGTCCCGGTATCACCCTGATGCATGCGTGGTGTCATAGGAGCTTTGAACAAGCCATCTCCAGAGTCCCCCATCCCTGCAGGGGAATTTGTGCCTAGACCAGTAGAGGCACGTGGAGAAGGAACGCTCATGTCTGCTCTGTTCTGCAGCATTCCTCCTGGCGAAGACACAACAGTAGAGGGGGATGAAGCTGAAGTGTACTCCTGTCGGCCACGAATTGGGTCTCCATGGGGAGTTGGGTGGGGTGGGGAGAACAAAGGAGAGTCTCCAGTCCCTATTGCCTTTGGCCGAGGAGACTCAGGCAGCCCAACAGGTTCCTGAGATGCCTGTTGGGGTTGGGGTGGAAGGATCTGCTGCTGAGGTTTAAAGAACGGGTCAACCTGCTGAGCCTTGCGAGGCGTTCCTGGCTGCATATCATGAGAACCAAGAATGGTTGGCCGTCCCTGAGGAGCACCCTGTGGGCCAGGTAAAGGGTAACCTGAGGAGGTCTTCAGAGGGCTAAAGGAAGGCTGTGAATAAGGAGTTGACGGTTGAGACTGAGCATGAGGGGACTGAGATGGAGGCTTGGGAAAGGAGTCAATATGAATGTCTGTTGAACCTGAGGCCTTCAGAGATCCATCTGGAGAAAAAACTGAAGATGCAATATCTGGGGTAAAGGGAAATGCGCTTTCAGCAGAGCTAGGCTGAGAGGGAGTGGAAAGAGAGCCAGAGGGTGGCGGAATTTGAAGGTGCAAATTGGGGCGCTCCCCTTTTATCCTTACTGGCTCGGTTTTAACAGGCCTTAACACCTGACTTTCTGCTTGCTGTCAATAACAGAGGAGGAAAAAAAAGAATAAAGATCAGTAATGTTTTCACTGAGTCTGGAAATGCATCAAATTGATGTTAAAATTATTACCTTCTGTGCCTTGCTAATTCTCTGAGCTGCCCTGTTATCTTTGGCCTTTTGCTGGAAGAAGGAAACAGAACGTAAGGAGGGAAATATCAATACCTGATCATATGCTAATGATTTTATGCTATATACATTACACAGGTTTGTAGTACTCGAGTGCAGAACTCTTGCCCTAATTTTAAAGACTCGTGACTTGACTTGGACTTGAGCACTGATGATTCGGACTTGGACTTGCGCATTAACTGCAATTGGACTTGTAAATTGGAGACAAGGATTCAGATTTTTTTCTTTATTTTTTGTAACATGCCATAATAATTTGGCATAAGACATTTATAGCTACATTAATTTTTGTACTAATTTCGTGAAAGTGTGTCACACCTGCGCACCTTGGCGCGTGCATCAGATAAGACTCTCGGGTGCATTCCGGACAGCGTGCGCTCCAAGCGGACACACTCGCACGTGCCGTAAACGATCCACACCTGCACAGGATTAAGGCGCAATCAGCACGCCTCTATAAAGACTGTGAAAACGCACTTACTTTGCGAAGTATTGAGTTGCGTTGCTGACACATTACTGAGCCTTAGTTCCTCGTTTGGTTTCCTGATGCCCGAGTTCCTGTTCCTCGTTTTTGATTCTGCCGAGTCTACGACAGCCTGCTTGTGCCTCGCTCGACCTATTGCCTGCTTCACCGTTTTACGATTTTGCTTGCTGTTTTGGACTGTTTACCATCTTCACTTGCATTAATAAACACACCTTCTGCACTTACATCTGTTTCTCAACCATCTCTGACAGAATACTTCACACTCCCTGATAAAGAGAAGCACATTCACCTGTTCATACGTCATGTTCAGGA
>JAPEIY010000005.1:51638873-51650022 GCA_026122135.1 Cathorops aguadulce | reverse complement strand
CCCTCGCCGGCCACGGGGCTTGAACCCGGACCTTCTTGCTGTGAGGCGACAGCGCTAACCACTACACCACCGTGCCGATCTCGGCAGCTCATGTATCGAAAAAATTCTTCCAGCTTTCCAGTGGAAATTACGACGTGAGTGGGTGTTCTTGTGCAATTTTGACGTCGGTTTTTGGTATTTACTATAATTACCAGCGGACGTAAAGGCACCATAATATTCAAACCAAAGGACACTTTTTTTTTTTACTTGAAAATATAAACTTTATTTAACTATTACACTATTTCACAACAACATGGATGTTTTTCTAAATCTTAAACTGAGAAACCCTAATACTAAAATATTTTTTCTTACTGCCCTTCTCTATCATTTTCATCATACAGCAATAAATATTTTTATTCAAAACACACAAAAAAAACCCACAATCTCCCAATGTTCAGTGCATGTAAAACTGTAAAACATTTTGTTTTCCGAGAAAAAAAAATATCCAGGGCAGTTGTTTCGAGATATCTTAAAAAAAAAAATCAAAGCATGAAAATATTGATAGCTTTTTCACTCTGCTTTTGGATTATATCATTTTTCATAATTTCTATGTTTTATCAGCATAAATATATATTCATCTATGTTTTCGTATTTACAACATTTTGGTTTTGCCAGCTGATATACAAAAACAGTTGTTGTGGTTTCACACGCCACGCTTCACTGTCAACTAGGTAGCAAGTAATTTACAAGATTATCTTATATCTTCTATCATCATTTTATTTTACATAGTGGTACAGGTGCCCTTTTTCTTGTGCGTGGTCTGATCCAAGGTCGATGGATAAGTTTCTCTTGTTATACAGTTACTAAACGTTTAGTGCTACTCCATACGCCCTCAAGAAACGCATCAACTCAGAAGTCTCGTTCAGTGTTTGGTCACTACATTCATTCATTTTACGAGAAATTTCTGCTCTCTTGGTTCATGTTTGTTTACAGTCATTCTTTATCAGTACCATGGTGTGGTGTACCACACAGTAGCGAATACGCATACAAAATGACAGAACGTCGTTAACCAGAGCGGGAAGTACGCGGAGTTTGAGTGGGAAATCTTAAGAATTTGGATGATATCCAGCATTCCTGCACTACACAGAAATTGGGAAATGGCACATGCTTGCGATGTACTTCACATCATATTACAGTATATATATATATATATATTTTTTTTTGGAAGAAAAGTTGAGCTGAAGCTAAAGAAAACAACACTCTTATATTTTAAAGTACTATCCTGCAGTAGGAGTTTTTCATCGTTTATGAGGGAACATGCTTGTGGTTCCCTGGCCACAGAAACATCTGTCAGAGTTTGTGTCCAGTTCCTGCTTCCCAGTTTCTTGCTCCCTGGAGAATCAGAGAGCAAGAGAGGGAGGAGATGGCACAACCCTGAGACTGGTGGTTCTGGCGTCCAAATCCGTGCGTATTTTTGGATTGTATCCTTCTCAGTAACTAGCTCGATTCTCTGTGTGCCATACTGGATAGTAGTGCATAGTAGTCTCCACTGGATTTCATTCATTTAATTCAATGCACTCGCTCTATATCTACTATTATAATGTTTTGAGTAAATGCTTAAATGTAGGTGCCCAAGCACTTTAGAAATGCACAGCTTTTAAGATTTCTCTCACAGTACAATTTCAATGACAGCTCTGTTCGATAGTAGAAAAATAATATCAAAGAAATGACTGATTATCATATGTCTTGCCATAGTCATGTCATTTGCTTCTTGTTTTAATCCCCATTAAAACAAACCCTCTGGCAGTTTTTGCCGCCTGGTCAATCAAATCCATTGACCACTTCCATGCCCTTTTGATGATCTCAGGAATAACGCTAACTACCGCAACTGTTATAAACACTGGTGCAGCGTCTGCGTCCTGGTGCAGTTTTGGCAGCTCACATGGCAGCACCAGTGGAAAGTGCAGTGACATCTCTCAGTGATCTTCTCAATCCGGGTCTTATACCCTCTCCCACAGCACAGCAACTCACAGCCATCCAACGCTGGCGAGGAACTGTTGCAGGTGCGCCCAGATGTCCCAAGCGTACCTGTTTTGCTGTTGTAGGAGCAGAAATTGGGCGATTTTTCAAAGTAGACGAGGTCTTGCGCAGAAGGGAGTTTGTGAGCAGGGTTCTCCGGCTGGAGGTGGCGAGGGTCAGCTCGGTGAGATGCCCGGTTGCTGCCTTTATTGGCGTACACCACTCTGGAAGCACCATCAAAACGGTCTTTTAATAAGTCTCCAACTGTCCTGAAGCTGGGCAGACGCATCCAGCAGGTGCGAATCGTGCAGGAACCTGACATCCCGTGACACTTACATTCCTGATGCATCTCTGAGGAAACCGTCTGGAGGAAAAAATGAAGGAAAAAAAAAAAGTTAGACCCCTAGCTGATTTATATAGCTATAACTTACCATTTTTTAGTAAATGATTACTGGTGTCTTACACTTCTCCCCGCCTCATTATTGTGGACATTAATGAGGTATCTCAGATCTCGGCCCCTCTCACTGGAGTCCACAAACTCCCGTGTAAACATCCTGCCAAAATCAACATTGTCACTACAGCCTCCCCAGTGCCAGTCTGGACCCCCTGGCCCTCGTCTCCGATAGTCACAAGTGCACGATTCGATAGAGCCTTCAGAACAGGACCGCGCCACCGCATGGGTAACACCAGCACTTGTGATGGCAAACAAAAATGCCGTCTCTCGGCAGCCTGACAAAACAAGAACCACGGCATTCTTTAGGAATTCCCTGTGTATATTTATAAATACATAGTCGAAGCAGCTCTTGCGGTTAAATTCCACAGTATAGTAGCCTTATAATAAAAATCTTAAGAATGCGGAGGAAGAGATCCATTATGTAAGAGCGCAGAACGAAATACGCTTACCTCTGTTGATGATTTTGCCAAACACTGTAGGGGTATGGGATGTCGGGCAGTTCCAACGGCGGTTGCGGAACTGCCACTTGCACTCCTTCATTGCCGTGTGAAGACCAGCTGCAATGGCATGGAGGATGCCGGGGTTTTGCCGAATTAGCCTCCTCTGCCGACGGCTCAGCAAAGCAAGGCTAGGGTCCAGGGCTAATTGCACATTCTTGCTATTGGTGAGGAGGTTGGTGGATGACGCTACATTCACAATCCCCCTGGCAGAGGAGAAACAGCGGTAAGCCTGATCAGGGTATGCTCTCAGTGTCACAAGAATCATTTATTTCTGTCATTATGATTATGCAGGATAAGAAAACATGAAATCATTTGTCAGTGTTCATTCTTTCACGTTTTCATTTTCACTCCATGAATAGCATGCTCTGCTCGGTGTATACAATTATAAACGCGTAGAAAAAAACACAGTGAATTATTTGTGGTGATGTTCAAATTACAGAGCATCGTTACAACCAAGAAGGCCAGACGTAAGCTTTCTAAGATCCTCCACATAAAACAGGAAATATTTTCTTAACCTTGACCTAATAAATAAATGCTGCTATAACAGTAGGCTATAATTATAGAGAACACAAACTATTGAGTTACACTTGGCTGGAGATGGGCCAGTGCTATACCCAGTCTATAAATAATCTCGAGTGACATTAAATATTAATCACAAATTAGCCTGTTAAAGGCTTTTGACCACCAAAGCTGCTTTTAGTCCTGAGCATCTCATTTCCTTTGCATGATATTTAAAGCAAACTCACACTGGTGATCAGAATAGCTGTCCATGCTTTTAATGTGACAATGGTACAGGTTTATTCGTAAAACGGCTATCAGGTTACTATTTCTAAAACTTTTTATTCATGTTTTATAATGCATATTAAACCAGTTTACATTATGCTTATCTTCGTGGTTGTGATGACCCTAATTTTCACACACCATTTTCTTAAACTAGGGTACCAAAATCAAATGTAACCTCCTGAATGTCCACTTTTTCTTTCCTTTCCAGCTCCAATGCACCTTTACCAGTGAAAAAAAAAAAAAAGATTAAATGTACCGGGGATGACTGTAGAGATGTCCACAAGATGCTCCTCCTATTTATTGAGGCATGACATGTAAGAAGCGAGCAGCTCACTGTGAGCTTCTGCCTTTGTCCACAATCAATAAAGAATAAAACAAAGTGTGCTGTTTGAGGAAGATAATCCACAATGGGGTGATATTATATGTGATGCATTTTCTTTCTTTTATACTGCACAGATTTGCCAACCATTAGAATTTTTACTGTATTAATAAATAATAAATCATGTTTTTTTTAACCATTTATAGCTACATTTAATATTGCCGAATGTCCACAATACATGTTCCTTGTCCAGACTCTTTTTCTCTCTCTTGGAATTAATAAGAGAAAATAATGCAACTTCTCATGTTACGGAGAAACCAAAGTCCTGAACGAGTTTCCCATGGCAGAAAACATTACAGCGTACCATGTACAGTATACCAGAGTCTCCTTCACTGTTAGAAATAGGGATATAGTAGGAGTCCATTTCTGTTCCCCAAGGTACAATCCAGGCTTGTAGTACTTGAGTTCAGTACTCAGACTCGAGTCTGACTCGTACCCTAATTTTAAGGACTTGACTTGGACTTGAGCACTGATGACTTGGACTCAGACTCGTACTGCATTCGGACTCGTAAATTGGAGACGAGGACTCTGATTTTTTCTTTATTTTTTGTAACATGCCATAATAATTTGGCATACGATATTTATATCTACATTAATTTTTGTATGGATTTTGTGCAAGAGTGTCACACCTGCACGCCTTGGCACATGCATTAGATAGACTCTCGGGCACGCTCCGGACAGCGCACATGCCGTAAACAGTTTCACATAAAGGCAGCAACAGCCACTGTCAAATGGTGCAGTTGGAGTCTTGTTCCTGGACTCGACTCGAAATTTTCTTTAATGACTTGGACTTGACTCAGACCTGAATACTGGAGACTCCAGACTGGACTAGGACTCGAGGTTTAGTGACTCAACTACAACACTGGTATAATCTACACTAATGCGCCCCCTAGGGCTCATTATTGGACCTCAGCGTAACTATACAGTATGTACCTTTTAGGGCCAAAAAGGTCCATATACAGGTATGTTCCCAGTCAGTATAAAGGGTACAAATAAGTACCTTAGAGGGAGGGTACTGCCGCAGTGACAAGCCATTATACCTCTTAAATGACAATAATGTACTTTATTATCTGAGTGTTCCATAAATGTTAAATACATGTTCCATAAATGTTTTGTTTAAAAAAAAAACAGTCTTTAGTGTGTTTATTATTAGTGTTGATTATGTACTGTAGATCGTCTGGCAAACAAATCTCTGTGAATGAGTTGCTACTATAGAAACACCAGCACATTAATACCATCCTGTGATTTGCCTGGCAGCCATCACTAGAGCTGCTGTTCTAGAAAATTAATCAACACCTTCTGACCAATCAGACTCGATATTTCAACAGTGCTGTGCTACTACAGCTTATTATTAATGTGGGCAAGGACACATTGTTTTATCCTGTGTATGCAGGAATGTCCAGCACCTTACAGAAAAGAAGGATCTCTGAACTGGATCTGCAAGGGAACCGATTCATCACTCATGATCTAAATCCACATTTAATTTAGCCCATATTGGAGAGAAATTATTGTCATGCTTTCAAGCCGCACTGTCAAAATGACAAGGAGAGAGAGAGAGAGAGAGAGAGAGAGAGAGAGAGCTCTGTGTAAATACAGTGTATTTGGCTGAACTATTTCACTCCTATATTCACTGGGGGAATAAAGGCTGACTTGGAAGGTTTTTACAGATTAATTAACGAGTCCAGAAAACGAATACAATTTCATATTGCTACAACAGGGTCTAGAATAAAGTTATTGTTTTTTTAACGCCTTGGCGTTTCGGATCTTTTGTATTTGTATTATTTTTTTCTGATTTTAATAAATTAGAGGATGTTTACTCTTTTTTCTTTTTCTTCTTTTTTTTGCATTTGTGTGTGTCATATAAACCACTGGATGCCTTAATTTCCTTCAAGATGAATAAAGTATCTATCTATCTATCTATCTATCTATCTATCTGTCTGTCTGTCTGTCTGTCTGTCTATCTATCTATCTATCTATCTATCTATCTATCTATCTATCTATCTATCTATCTATCTATCTATCTATCTATCTATCAAAAAGCTAAGTGCTGAATTACTCCCGACAGTGTATCTAGCTGGAAATAAACCAAGGAAAGTGACTTTAACCCTGGAGCACTGTATTAAAAAGTTCATTAAAAAGAGACAAATCTGAGTAAGGCCGACGAAGGACGTATCATCATCATTAGCATCAGCAGCAGCATCAGTACCATCATCATCATCATCATCATCATCTTGAATATAAACATAATCATCATGAGGAACAGCTATAAGGAGAGAGAGAGAGAGAGAGAGAGAGAGAGAGAGAGCTCACCACCACCGGCCGCTGCTGTTGGCCGCCGCTGAACTGGAGATGCGGGAGGAGAGCAGCAGCACACAGGCGGCTTTCAGTGCAGTGAACAGCGTGAGGAACTGCATGGCACCTACAGGAGAGAAAAGTGTGTTAAAGTCTGTATGTGTGTGTGTGTGTGTGTGTGTGTGTCTGTCTGTCTATCTATCTATCTATCTATCTATCTATCTATCTATCTATATTTTTTTTTTCCATATATGCACTTACCACTCCACATTCCACAGAGAGACACGTGTTGGGAAAAAAAATCTTCGTGAACACCGATTTTATCCGTTGCTTAAATGATGCTGATACTGCTGGATGATGATGATGATGGTGATGGTGATGATGATGATAAGTGATGCTGCTCCGCTCAGCTCCTCTCAGTGTGCTGCGCTCAGTCCCGCACACTTGATCCCCTCGGTGAGTGATAGACGACACATTCTTCACTTATTGAGCGCTATGAGATGAACAAAAAAAAAAAAAGAAGAGAAGAAGAAGGGGATTTGCTGCACTCATCTCCCTCACTTTTCCTCCTCCTCCTCCTCCTCCCACCCTCCTTTGAAAAAAGGACTGAAAAGATGGATAGGTTAATTCTCTTCATAGGCACCAATGAATGAAGCAGCAAAACAAGAAAACACAGGAGAGGACACAGAGGAGGACGTATGAATAATGATTTTTTTAAAATGCACGTATAGCACAGAGCCTATCATTTCAAGGGGAAAAAATAGATATCCGTGAGATCCGGTTAAGGGTCGGGCGTTTGATGCGTGCAGCTGCGAAATGTTTTATTTCCCGCTTTGTTTTTGCGTCTTCCATTTGTAATTTAGCAGGATTTATTCCATGAGCAGAGTAAAAAGCTGTGTGCAGAGTGCAGCATCTCTCTCTCTCTCTCTCTCTCTGAGGACAGTACAGACAGAGTGCAATATGAACCATCTAATCTGGCCCGTTTTTTGCCCACAGTGTTTGGATTACTCCCTTTAACCGCGTCTCCTCCCTCTCTCACACCCAGAAAATAAAGTTTTCATGAAGTCTTCATGAACTCCAGCTAATGCTCATCAGCCCTTATTTATATTTTTCCACATGATTTATGGATAGTCGGGCTACTCCGGTTATAATTCCTAAATCAGTCCCTTGTGGAAATTCCTATTTTGTTTTTGGTAACAAATTTTAGGTGAGCAAGAGGTAAATTATGCAGGATCTGGGAGAAATACCTATTACAGATACAGTTTATCAGCCTAACTGTATTTTTCTAAACATTTATCGAACGTTTCTGGGAACATTTTTATGGGTTGTTTCGAGGGGTACAGATGAAAGGGCAGTTGTTTTAGCAGGATTAATAGCCTAACTCTTTGGATTAAACAAAAAAAAGTTTTAGGGGTGACACGAGCTAGAGAAGGGAACTAAAGTGGAGATATGGCTTCCAACATCTGGACTGCAGACGTTCCTTTATGCAGCGCATGGCTGTACACTGAAGCCGTGGCAGCAGTCAGACATCAGCTCTAGATATATCAAAAAAAAAAAACTCTTTTGCACTGAGAACAACCCCTGGGGAAATTTTGTGCCGTCTTGGTTTTGTTGAACTTTTTTTTTTTTTTTTGAGTGCTGACAAAAAAAAAAAAGGTGATGTCCTCCTACATTCTTTGGAATCCTCATCCTCATCCTCATTCCACACGCGCGCGCAGTTTCATTTCATCTGCATGATGTTACATGAGGTCGTGATATGCAAATGTTCTCTCTCTATAATAATAATAATAATAATAATAATAATAATAATGTTTTATTGTGTGCGTTGGCCAACCTCAGAGTCCTCCACATGTGAATCTGAAACAGCACGCACATGGAAATCATTTTCTCTCCAAATAAAAACAATATTTAGGCTAGCCATGGTCAGATCAATGTTCTTAGCAGCAGTGCGATGGGAATTTGGCATTTCCTTCGCATCGTACAGTCCTATAGGCACAGTGGTTTCTCTGAGGATTGGCCCCAAATGGCCAACTGAAGGAAGGAAATGCTCTTTTTGTTTGCGGGTGTTTCATTCTGCTCTTCACTCTCAGCTCTTGAAGGCGCTTAGGACTGGTTTCCTGGTGCATTCATGCGACTCGGAGCAGATTAGCGGCAATCCGGTTAAAGGGATATATGCCTTTTTATACACAAATCAACTTCAAATCACTTTTTAAGCCACTTAGAATTTACACGCCATAGCAACAAAAATGCTAATGCACCTTTTTTTTTTATTATTATTGCTGAAGCTTAAGCAATGAAACAGAGAAGATTAGACGACGAATTGTCAGTGTCTCTTGTTACAAAGTAGTAATAGATGGCTTTAACTTAATTTTATTAAATTAATCCGACTAGTCTGGGGCTTAGGTTTGACAGTCAGAAAGTAAGCCGATTCTTATCCTTCTCGGATATGTCATGACCTCTACGTGCACAAAACGTATATAGGGTCCTTATAAGACATTATAGAGTAACCTATTATATGAAGTATTAGGCCAGAATAACAGCAGAGATGTGCTTTAGTTCTTGTTTGTTTTGTGTAAATAAGCCCATCTTTTAGGAAGGCGCAAATGGATATGGTCCAAGTAGGCTCCCCCCCCCCCAAAAAAAATGCATGCAGTCTTGTGACTTTATTTATTTATTTATGCTAGGTGTATTGCTGTATATGTATTTTGTTGTTGTTGTTGTTGTTGTTGTTGTTGTTGTTTATTATAATCCAGGTTAGTGCCTTTATTTCTGGTTTGTGTTTAGGGTTTTAGAATTGGGTCTAGGCCTAAGCAAAATGATGCATCATTCAGTGAGATGACTTCTTCTTATTCGTTTTGAAAGGAAAACTTGATATGCACTATATATATATATATATATATATATAGTGTATATCAAGCCTTTAGTGAGTATGGATATAATTTGTTTTGTATGTGCACTTGATTGTCCAATAACCTGCAATGTCACTTTTTTTTTGGGGGGGGGGGGGGGTGTCAATAAATTGGCTTTATACGCAAAGAAAAAAAATTCACCACTAACAATAATTCATATCCTTGTTAATAAATAGCCTAATAAGGGGAAGAGTGTCATTCGGTTGTGCGAGCGCGTGTACTCGGAGAAATGTCTGTGGGCGGGTGAAGTGGCGCATCAGCCGCTTATTGTTAACAGAAGTGCACGCCTGCCTGCTGCTCCTGCTGCTCCTGCTTCTACTTCTGCTGCTGCTGCTGCTATTCAGGTTAACGCGCATGTTTCCAAATTCCACCCTCAGCATCTATCATTACACAAAACAGGGTTTGCATGCAATTCTGAACTGTTTTGTTCTGTAGCCTTTTACTCCTTCACAATTTAGCCAGTGTTTCACATATCATTCCCATGCTGTGCATGTTTTTATGGTTTTATACATCTCACTCACACAGTGCATTATTCTCATGTTGACATTTTAGAGTGTATGTCTCAGGCATGTGATGTTTGTTTGTTTTGACTTATTTTCACATATTGGGAATATCACCTTTTTTTAAAGATTTTTTTTCTTCTTCACATATGATCACATGTGTTTGTGCAAATATAACGTTTAAATTGCACCTTTACATGTGACGTGATGGCATATGATTCACGGAATCACGTGGAAAAACTTGTGATTATCCGTGCTCATTTGTGTCAATAATAATAATAATAATAATAATAATAATAATAATAATAATAATAATAATAATGCGCAGTCGCATTAGGTATAATTTCACTCCCTAAATTAGAATCGGATATGATGTTAAGGGGAAAATATTCAACCTACAGGCTTTTGGTTTTGGTTTGTGCGTAAAATGCTGTTAGAGAAATCAAACATGCGTCACAAGTCGGCTTATTTTACGCATATTACGCAGGAGCATCCCTCGCTTCCGGCCTATTTAATTAAAAAAAAAAACTTGAAGACTCGTTTCTAAAATAATTAATGCATTTTAATTCCTCGGTTAATAGTGTAACCGGATCTCTTCAATAGTTCAGTGTAAATCTGTAGAAATAGCCGCCCACCCGTGCATGGCCCCCTCCTCCTGCTTCTTCTCCTCCTCCTTGGTGCAAACGCGCTCCTTGAGCTCTATCCACTCAACTCAGCACCGTAGTGGCTATCGAGCTGCGCTTCTCTCCTATAATTCCCCGTGAACTGCTAATTATCGCCCAGGCGTTTTAATGTCCCGACCGGAAAAGCGCTTCCTGCCATGGCCGTGTCCCATAAAGCTGCTGTGGGCCGAACGCTGATGCTGGCGCTCGCGCTCCTCTCACCTGCCTTCACGTAAGTGCTGAAGGATGCAACTCCCTGTTTTCATCTGGAAGATTCCCTTTAACGTGTGTCTCTGTGTGCGTGTGTCTGTCTGTCTGTGTGTGATCTTAATAGGCACCAGGTAGGAATATCAGACAGTTTTGACCTTCTGGGGACATTTGACTGGTCCCTACAATTTGACAAGAACTGCAGCTTTTATTTTAAAAAAAGAGCCAAAAGGTTACTTTGGGTTACTGAGGATAAGGTCAGGGTCACTTTTATTCTCTGCAATTGTCTGTGTGCTGTGATTCTTAATACAACCTTTAGTCTTGTTTGTAAGTGGTTAGCACTGTCGCCTCACAGCGAGAAGGTTCTGGGTTCGAGCCCAGCAGCTGGCAGGGGCCTTTCTGTGTGGAGTTTGCATGTTCTCCCTGTGTCTGCGTGGGTTTCCTCTGGGTGCTCCGGTTTCCCCC
>JAPEIY010000005.1:51571851-51585695 GCA_026122135.1 Cathorops aguadulce | reverse complement strand
TCGCCCGTAGTCAGCTGGGATAGGCTCCAGCTTGCCTGCGACCCTGTAGAACAGGATAAAGCAGCTAGAGATAATGAAATGAGATGAGATGGCTGAAATTAACATTTTTTTGCTGTCAGGTGCACTTTGACATCGTCTTCTATAAATGCTTTTCGAATATTTCCCCATTGTTTAGTGTACCCTTCCTTAGAGTCAGATGAGGAAGAGCACACACTGAAATCCAAAATGAAGAAAAAAAGAAACTGGGATGATACACCGTGGAGTCCTAAAGGTACAAAACGACAATAATGGCAATAATATTCTAGTCAATAATTTCATTATGGTTCTCTTATAGCCACACAAGCGTACTGTATATGTAATTGACAGAATTTTTGTTGCGACTATTTCAATATCAGCTCGCGTGACTCCCACCCTGCCGAAGCAGGAGCGGCCAGTGAGGGAAGGTGCCCGAGTTGCATCTGTCGAGACTGGGCTTGCTGCTGCTGCTGCCAAACTGGCACAACAGGTAAACACCAAGCAGGCACTGGATTTACAAATAAAGTGCTGTTTGCTGAACTAACTTTCTTATTTTTTTTTTTAGGAGCAGCAGAAGACTACGACAAAGAGAAAGTACACAAAAAAGAAGCTCCCTCAAGAGAAAGTGCATTCAGCAGCATCCCATCACCAGATACAGCCAGACTCCATGTCGCCCCCACTGCCCCCTGAGCCTCTGGTGGACTGTATCGTAGAGGAGAGGAGAGTAGAGACATACTCGGCCAGCCTGCTGGATCATGAATACACAGCAGGCCCAGGTCCATTTGGCCCAGGTGGCCCCAGAGGGAGTGCAGCCATGGCTCCAGGCGTTTTCCTCACCTCCAGACGACCCTCTCTGTCTCCGCAGAACAGCAGCAGTTACTCCCCCTCTGCACCCTCACCTGCTGGGATGGCGAGTCCTGGGACCGCTGGGCTAGGACAAGGTAAATGCTAGAGGCTGTTAGCAGTGGGCTGTACAGCACGAAATTCATATCATTGCATGTTTGGGCTGGAGTTTAGTATCTTAATGGTCGTCACGGTGGTGTAGTGGTTCATGCTATTGCCTCACAGCAAGAAGGTTCTGTCTTCAAGCCCACTGGCTCTGTGTGGAGTTTGTATGTTCTCTCCATGTCTGCGTGGGTTTCCTGTGGGTGCTCCAGTTTCCCCCACAGTCCAAAGACACGCAGTTAGGTTCACTGGCTACTCTAAATTGCTCATAGGCGCGAATATCTCCGCACAAGTAATATAGCAACTGTCAGCGGTGCCTTTGTATGCCTTCGACTCAACCATGTTGAGCTATGCCCTTCATAATTCAGCTGTAAGAAAGGATGATTCTACAGTTGTCATGAACTGTTTTGTGCTCAAGTTTCCATCAATGAACAGTTTATAACATCAACGAAACTGACTTCATGTTAAAACGGTTAAAAATATTATCATGTTGCCGGTTATCATCCAAATGAGGATGGGTTCCGTTTTGAGTCTGGTTCCTCTTGAAGTTTCATCCTCATGTCATTTGAGGGAGTTTTTCCCCGCCACTGTTGCCCCAGGCTTGATTGAAGATAGATTATGGATAAAATTAGCTCACTTTTAAAGTCATTAAAATTCTGTAAAGCTGCTTTGCGACAATGTATATTGCTAAAAGTGCTTATAAAAATAAACTTGACATGATTCCAGTGCTGTTGAACTCACAGAAATGGCGCCAAGTTCATTATCGGTCTTAAATTTATAGCATTTTTGTTTTTAATTTGAAGCATCATCATTTCCTATCTGAAAATCTAATAAATAAATATTTTGACCCCAAGCCAGATTGTTTTATTTCTTAATTTCAATTCTCAAGTGTGTCTGTCTATCTTGTGCCTCATTGACCAGCCTACCAGACTGGAATATTAAAATGATCCAAAAAGTACCAGCACATATGGTCTTTAATCAGCCATCATGTCCCATATCTACATGACTAGTCAGAGGTCATTTTGAGGCTCTTTTGGTTAAAATGTAAATTGCTGGAGAAAAATGCAAATAATAATTTTCCTTCCTTCCAGGGAAACGCCCAAAGAAAGGACTTGCCACTGCTAAACAGAGACTGGGAAAGATTTTGAAAATACACCGCAATGGCAAACTTCTTCTGTAAAGATCATTGGGAAAGGTGAGGTGTGGTGACGTGTGTCTCAGGAGAAGAAGCAGGAAAGTGAAGGGACAAACACTGAGGAAAAGGGGAAAGACAAAACGGCTGAAGGATGTTGTTGGAGAACAAAGGACAGACTGATTTTTTATTATTATTATTATTATAATAATTGTGACCTGTTTCATGTAAAATATTCTTTTCATCATTTGTAAGCTTAATACCTCTTTTTAGCGTATATTTTTATTACCCTTTTATTTAACATGTATTAGCCTTTTGTTTGTCTGTCTTCATTTAATTGGATTCTTTTGTACGTATGCATTGTGTAAGAAAAGTAGAAGCTTTTAAGCACGGTTTGTGTGGATACGGCTTCAGTCTTCGTTGCTGTAATATGACTTACGTAATTGCTCTGTGTCTTGATTGAAATGGAACCTCTGCACTTGCAGTTAATTGTGCAGCGTCGTAAGATTCAGTTTTACAGGTGACTATACAGCTATGATTTACAGTCCAGTGACATTTTGGGGAAGGGGGGGGGACTGTGTCTGTTTTAAAAAGAAGTACAGAATTTTCATATAATGAGTCCAGTAATTCAAGTGATCTCATGAGGCAGGATTTGCATGGGACGCAACTAACCGTTATAAATTTCTCAATTCAATCACTTGGTACCAGAGCGAAACTCAAGTGTAGTTGGGTTTATTCTATAGTAGTAACGAATCCTAAAGTTGCATCAGGGCTGTTGTGTGATTATGATCTAACTTTTTATCTGCAAAAGCCAGTGAGACTGCAGGTTTTAAATTCCAGACAAATACATGACACATTAAGAGTCATTTAAAGTTAAAGCAAACAAAATTCTCTCTTTCAATGCCCTTTAGTTCTATCCATGAAGGGTAAATTAAATTTAAAAAAGGGGGGGGGGGGGATTTGTTGCATAGAAAAGACCATGACTAGGAAACAAACGTTAAATAACTCCGATATGGCTCTCCTTTTGTCGTGAGCAAAGGTATTTGGGTTAAGTTTTTTGTTTTTTCTCCCCATCTTGTTAATATGGTGTGGAAGCCTGTGAGATACAGTTGTTCTTGGATAGCTTTAAAACCATAATCTGATTTAGCTATCACTTTAGAGAAGGCTTAGCAATGGTTTTCTGCTTTTACCGTTTATCATCCCTTTTTTTTTTTCCTGGACCTCATTAATGAATGTGTTCTGATTTCGACATCTTGGTGGTCTTAAACCTCTAAATCCTTCATTGTGGCTTTTAGGCATTAGCATTCTTTTTGTTATCGATGTTGACTTTTACACGATGATTGTAAAAGTGTACCCGACATCATCATCCCAGAGTACCAAGTATTTTTAGCTTTTCGCTCACAGTTCTGGTGTGAACAAAATTTCTTTTGCTCATGATGATAACCGAGGGATGAGTGATTGTCATCATGATTATTCAACCAAAACATTTCATTGTGAATGAATGTTTGTTTGTTTTCCTCCAGGACGAGAATCCTTCGCAGAGTTGTCAGTGATCATAACCTGTATAGATAAGGTGATAGTAAGTATTAAATAGTGTCACTTGGTTAGCAACTGATTTACCGTGATCTTCTAAGGAACAGGAAGTCATTCTACCCTCAGCATCTTGTATGCTTTAGTTTGAATGCTCGTTTCTCACTGCTTGTTTTTATCATCGTCATGTAATGCATTTCTACTGATTAATGTATGTCAGCTTTGTAAATATATAATATATATCTATATATATATAAATATATTTTTAGTCACCCTAGCACAGACAGTAGGATGTCTTGACGTCTTGTTCTTGGTTTCACCTGTTTGCGTTCATGTATTTAAGTGTAGCGTCTACTGGCTGATTTCAGCAGGAGTGGTGTGGTACATTCGAGTAAAATGGTAATGCATCTAAAACTGAATTAGGCTAGTGTGATGAAGGTTTAAGGCTTAGTGTACATAATCGATGTAATTTTGTTATAGTTGCAATGAAAGGTTTGTTGCATTTTTAAATCTTTCCGAACATATCTTGTACAAAGATATCTAAATGTCTTGGGGGGAATGTGAGATAGTTTAACCGCAAGCTCTTTAGTCATTTTTATCTGTATAGGGGAAATATGTTATTAGTTTTGATTTGTTTTGACATTGGAAGGTGATAATGAAGTCAGTGTATTCATAATTTTGCCAGTTTATTTACATTTCCTGTTTTCTCCATTACAAATGTAAAGTCAGGATATCTTTTAATATCCATTCTTGATGGTTTAAGCAGTTAATGTTTCTTACCAAATCTGGATGAATTGAGGAATTCTAACGAATTGATGAGTGTGACACTAAACATGAAAAATACATACAAGATAAGGACTTTGAAATAATTGCCCTCGACCATGTTCAAATTTAATCATTTAATGAATGTTTTCAACGTGATGGAAAGTTATCTTTAAAAGTAACTGGACTTAAAAAAAAAAAAAGGAATGAAAAGAAAATGCATGAGCAACCCAGTGAATCTGAGAAATAGTCTTTCTTGCATATTTTCTTTTTCTGTCTTTGAATGTCAAGGCAGATTTCTGTTGGATTTTTTTTTTCTTTTTAATCTATTATCTTTCCCCAGTTTATTTTTTTCTGTGTCTGTCTTGAGGAAAAAACAAAGTTTCTCTCAGGGTTCATTTTTCTATTTCTAGCATTACTTGGAATACATTTCTGAACTGTTGAAAAAATAATAATTATTCTGTCACATGTACGCAGTTACCACTTTAAAAGCAGATGCAAGTCGAATCCACTGCATATTATTGATAATTAGACACATTGACCTTGTCCTTGCCAGGTGTTGTATATTATGATCGGTTTTGTTTTTTTGGAAGGCTGAGTTTTTCTTTCCAAATGAGCTCAATTAAAGAATATTTTTTAAAGTTGTATGATTTCACTTACCACTTATTTACTTTTTGTATGTTATATTGATTATATGGGTCGGGATGGTGGGATGCAGGTTTGATCCTGAGCTCGGGTTACTGTCTGCAGGGAGTGTCACATGCTCTCCCTACATGTGTTTTGATGGGTTGGTTGGTTAGTTGGTTTCCTCCTACTTGCCCTACCAGTGTACGAGTTTGTGTGCATGGTGCCCTGCCCTGGACTGGCGTCCCATTGGGAATGTCTCTTCCTCACACCCAGTGTTCCCATGGATCCATCATGACCTGATCAGGATAAAGTGAAGATGAATGAATCAGTGTTCATTATATCAACATATAACAAGTGTTGCCAGGCCAAACAAACCTCGCCCGGCAGCACATATCTTATACCTTTTATATTGATAATGGTAATATTTCTCAATCATCAGCTGTCAGGTGATAGTCCTATGAAAATCCATGACCTTGAGTTTTTGACATTTCAAAGTCATTCAAGGTCATGGTGCCAAATGAAAGCCCATATGGCACTTCCTGTAAGTTGATAATGGTAAACATCTGTCTACCGTCAGCTGTTTTTCAGCTGTTTCTGAAAATCCATGACCTTGAGTTTGACTTTCCAGGGTCACTCAAAGTCAAAGATCATGGTGCCAAATGAAAGGCCATCTAGGAGTTCCTATACGCTCATAATAGTAAACATTTGGCTATCGGCAACTGTTTTTGAGTTATAATGGAAAATATTTTGACCGAAAGGTTGACCTTTCTGGTGAGCTTGACCTTCACCTTGACCCAATTACCCCCAAAATTTAATCAGGTAATCTACGGTCCATTGCACACCTACCCTGAAAATTTGAAGTCAATTGGCCCAACTGTCTAGGCGTTCGATTGTTAACAGACAAACAAACTGATGATAATATTTCACCCTGCTTACGCCGTTGCGGGCGAGGTAAAGATTCACTGAGGGGCAGAACTGAATAATAATTAGTAGGAGGAGAATCATTACTGGCAGAAGGTTTAGTAAATTATGTTTTGCTGCATGTGGACACAATCTAGAGTAAAACACGATAAGGAACTGTACAGAAATGAATAACATGTCTTTGGATGCTGGAACATTACAATTTGCCTTTACTTGAACTTGTCACCCCCGAACCCAATCCAGGCTTCACAACTGGCGAAAGTCAAAGTTGACAACATGTCTAATGGAAATGTCATAGTAAGTCCAACACATGTTGCAAAGAACTTCGGAACATGGTTTGATACGAACATGAGTCTTACTACCCATATCTCGGACGTGTACCGCATTAAATTACTTGCATAATTTAAGGCGTATTAGAAAATGTCTCACCAAAGATTCAGCAGAAATCTGAGTTCATGCATTGATTATGGGCAGAATAGATGACTATAATAACTGTCCTTATGGGCTGCCTGATGTTCATTTTAAAAAAAGCTTCAATGAGTTCAGAATGCAGCAGCCAGACTAATTTGTATTGTTCTGAGATTTTCTCACCAAGTTTACGTTCCTTGCACTGGCTGCCAGTTAGATTAAGGATTAATTTTAACATTTTTAGCTATTAAGGGCTGTGTCCCGATTATATATCTAGTTTAATTGAGATCAAAGAGATGTCCAAGTATAGTTTAAGATCTAATAATGAGCTTTTATTGAAACTGTCCCCATTCAAAGATCTTAGGTGATGGAGCATTTGCATCGGCAGCTCCAAAGCTTTGGAATATGCTGCCAAAGTTAATTAGAGATGCTGATCATTTATCTAGTTTTAAATCTTTACTTAAAACACATTAATTTAGCTCTTAATTTATATTTTTCAGAATTTTATTTGTATGATATATTTTGTGTTTTTTGTATTATCTTTAGGATATTTAATTTATATTTGTATTTTATGTATGATATTTTAAGCGCGTTTGATCATATGTGCATGCAAAATGCGCTATAGAAGTAATCATAATCATCATCATCATCATTATTATTGAGGCAAACCATGTTTGGTTGACTTGGCCAGAATTGCAGCAGTAAGTTCTGTGCACTCACACACACACACACGTGCAATTTAGAGTAGCCAGTGAACCTAACTGCATATCTTTGGACTGTAGGGGAAACTGTAGCACTCCAAGGAAACCCACACGGACACGGGGAGGCCCACTGGGCTCGAACCCAGAACCTTCTTGCTGTGAGGCGACAGTGTTAATCACTGCACCACAGTGCCGCCCCCTCAGTTAAACGAAGAGACCTTAAAGCGAGACAGCCTTTCAATTTCATAAAATCGGTGAAATTTAGTTCCTTCTGAAATTTGGTCATTGTGTTATATGTTTATTTCTGTGCTATCTCACAAAATATTAGGCCATTCTGTGGCTGGGAAGTTATTTAATTTGAAAGGATTCCCTAGTCAAGCAGACAGAGGAAGTCCGTGTGTGTGCACACATGCTCAGGTTTACCTTGACCATGCGCTGACTGTTCCATCATTCTGTCGCTAAATGAACAGCTGATCACACCGAGGTGCTCGCTGGGCGCTGATATTTATTAGTTTGGTCCTGCGTTTCCTTTCCGTCGTATATAACATAACATCATCTCGCTTTCCGTTACTGGAGTCGGTCTTTCACGTTTCCTTCGAACACAAACATCCTCCATTTTTCTCTCCTGTTTCAAATTTGTATCCCACAATGCCTTGTGCGAATGGGGAAAGCCCACCACGTGATGCATGACGTAGTATCTTGAATTGGGTAAAGTAGGAAAAATAGTGGAGAATTTAGGGCCATGTGGCCCCAAGTTCATTAATTGTTCTATTTAAAAAAAAAAACTAATAAAATTGGAAGTTTGTGATTCGAATTCAGTAGCTTTTGGTCCTACTGCTGCTATCCAGTTTTACGTCATGGTTCCATCTCTGGGTGGGTTAGACGACGGACTGCCATAAAACCAAGGCACATTTTTATGGGTGGATGCCCTTCCTAATGCCAACCAGGATCCACAGTATCCAGGGGACTGGGTTCCAAAGTCTGTCATCGACCAGGGGGTATTAGATGAAGGCCAGCCAAAAATAAATAAACAAATGAATAAATAAAATTTTAAAAAGGTGCAGCAGATTTTGTCCACTAAACAAAAATAATTGGGTATCAGGGAAAATTCTTTTTATGACCAAAACATGAAAAATCCGAAAGACAGTCTACCTTTAAGTAGGGAAACTAATCGGGGCAAGACAATGTGGGTGAGTCCTTTAGTGGTCTGGCGGAGATTGTCAATGATGGCTGTGACATAGCACAGGGTGGCATGGTGGTGCAGTGGTTAGCATTGTTGCCTCACAGCAAGAAGCTTCCAGGTTTGAACCTCACGGCTGATGGGAGCCTTTCTGTGTAATGTGTGCATGTCCTCCCTGACCCGGGGCTCGAACCCAGGACCTTCGTGCTGTGAGGTGACAGTGCTAACCACTACACCACCGTGCCACCCCTTATTAAAAATCAACATGTAAAATATCATATGTACACAAGTGTGCACACCCTTTGATATAACACTCAAAAGTGAGCAGAGGTGCATTTTATTTCCACTGATACTGCTTGAGATGTTTCTCCAACTTAATTGGACTCCATCTGTGGTAAATTTAATTGATTGGACATGATTGAGGATTGCCAACACCTGCCTATATAAGGTCCCACAGTTGACAGTGCATGTCAGAGCAAACTCCAAGCCATAGGGTCAAAGGAATTATCTCCAGACCTCAGAAACAGGATTGTGTCAAGGCATAGATCTGGAGAAGGGTACAGAAAAAAATTACTGCAACGTTACAGGTCCCAAAGCGCACAGTGGCCACCATCATTTGTAAATGGAAGAAGTTTGGTACCACCACGAAGCTTCCTAGACCTGGTTGCCCAAACTGAGCAATCGGGAAAGACGGGCCTTGGCCAGGGAGGTGGGCAGGAACCCGAGGGTCACTCTGACAGAGCTCCAGCATATCCTTATGGAGATGGGAGAACCTTTCAGAAGACCAACCATCCAGGCAGCACTCCAGAAATCAGGCCTTTATGGTACAGTGGCCAGACAGAAGCCATTCCTTAGTAAAAGGCACAAGACAGCCCGCTTGGAGTTTGCTGAAAGGCACCTAGAGGACTCTCAAACCATGAGAAACAAGATTCTCTGGTCTGATGAAACCAAAATTGAACTTTTTGGCCTGAATATCAAGCGCACATCTGGAGGAAACCAGGCACCGTTCATCACCTAGCTAATACCATCCCTACAGTGAAACATGGCGGTGGCAGCATCATGATGTGGGGATGTTTTTCAGCAGCAGGAACTGGGTGACTAGTCCTGATAAAGGGAAAAATGAATGCAGCTAAGTACATCAAGATCATTGAAGAAAATCTGTTCCAGAGTGCTCTGGACCTCAGACTGGGGTGAAAGTTTACCTTCCAACATGATAATGACCCGAAGCACACAGCCAAGAGAACAAAGGAGTGGCTTTGTAGAAAGTCTGTGAATGTCCTTGAGTGGCCCAGCCAGAGCCCAAACCTGAATCCAATTGAACATCTGTGAAAGGAGCTGAAAATGGCTGTGTACTGATGCTCCCCATCCAGCCTGATGGAGCTTGCAAGGATATGCCAAAAAGAATGGGCAAAAATGTCCAGGAACAAGTGTGCCAAGCTCGTAGCTTCTTTCCCAAGATGCCTTGAAGATGTAATTGCTACCAATAGTGCATCAACCAAGTATTAGGCTAAAGGTGTGTACAGATATGTAACCCCTAAATAACCTATTTTTGTCAGTAAAATAAAATTGCATATATTCTGAAAAACTGCTTTCACTTTGTCATTATGGGCTATTTTGTGACAAAAATGAACTCAATCTATTGTAGAATAAGTCTGTAATGTAATAAAACATGGAGAAGGTTAAAGGGGTGTGCAAACTTTCTGGCTTGACTGTAAATAATGGCTGGCATTGTGTGGTCTATTAGATATATTCCGTTCAGCTAGCATGATACTGAATGAGTCAAAGACGAGTTAAACATCATGCTAGCTGAATGGAATATATCAGATACGCCATGAAAAAAGCCAGTCAATATTATTATTATTATTATTATTATTATTATACATACATACACACTGTGGTGTAGGGGACACTGGATAGAGGTAGTACCTTTGTTGACTGAGAGCTGCACCCTACAAGGTGGTTAACCAGCACTGGACCTCATCTATCTCCTAAATCTCTCACGTGCTGGCTCCAAGCGCCACACCATGGTAAACCACTTCAGCTGGTGGGCTAAACTACGTGAGGGGGTGATGCTGACACAGCATCACTGGGCAGAATAACTTCTTGGGAAAGTCAATGCCCAGGGTGGAAGGCCCTGTGTGAGTTCCCACAGCTGTGTGTCCAGGGCCAGGGTGATCCACCAAGTTAAAGGGGGACTCGGCTGTGGCTAACAGCTTGGAGAGGAGATGGGCACCACCAAGCCCTTTTGCCCAAGAGACACCATCATGAAGACAACCAAAACTATCCCCATACTGGATCGGTCATCGGTCAACAAGGACTGCATTTTCCACTGTATACCAGGATGGAGGTGATAAGTGTGCTACTGGTGCATCGAAAACCAAGCTCCGTGGTAGAGACAACATCATTATCAGAACTTGGAATATCAGGTCACTAAATCAGGCTGGACAAATCGTAGTGCTAGTTCATGAAATGAATAGGTACCAATAGAACCTCCGGGGCATATGTGAAATGCAATAGAAGAACACAGGAGAAATAACAACAGAAGATGGCCACAAGATGTATTATAGTGGGAAACAAGACACACATGAAGAAGGTATGGACTTCCTCATGCATAAAGATATAAAAAAAAACTTGGTAATAGGATGCTGACCACTTTCCAGTAGAATCCTCACCATCCACGCAAAAGCAGCCCCTTTTAACATTACAATTATCCAAACTTATGCACCAACAACCACCTATAGTGAGGAAGAGGTAGAAGACTTCTACAACCAACTTCAAGGAGTCATCAACAAAACACCTAAGAAAGACCACTTAACAGTACAAGGTGATTGGAATGCCAAAGTCGGAGTAGATTCTCAGAGACATTGGATAGGCAATTGTGGACCCTCCTGTAATCCTCTGACAAATGATAGAGGCCTCCAGCTCCTAGAGTTTGCTGCCACTAATAACATGGTTTTGGCAAACACACTTGGTATCCACAAACCATCAAGAAGATGGACAGGGCATACTCCAGATGGTCAGCATTGGAACCAGATTGATTATATTCTAGTCCCAAAATGCTTACGTTCAGGAGTGAACACCGCATGAACCCGTAGCTTCCCCAGGGCAGATATTGGAAGTGATCATAATCTGGCGTTGATGACCATCAAAACACGCTTGAAAAAGATAATCAAGCCAAAGTTTACTCAACTGAGATTTAACCTGGACAAGCTAACAGACCCCAGAGTGAGGGAGGAGTTCCAAGCAAGGATTGGAGGGAGGGTCGCTCCACTGACAATTCTTGATGAGAACAGCTTGGAGAAAGAATCAGCAGTCACCGAGATAAACTCAGCAATGGTTGAAGCAGCCGAAAAAATCTTGGGTAGACATCAGTGCCCTAAAAAAATGGGTCACAGCCCAAGCACTAGAACTATGTGATCAAAGAAGAGAGCTCAATAAGACCAAAGATGCCCCAGGAGGAGCCCAGCTGTACAGGGAAGCCAACAACAAAGTGAAGAAAGAACTGAAGAAAGCCAAAGAAGCTTGGATCGAAAAACAATGTGCTGAAATTGATGAAAACTTGGAGAAGAATAACACCTACAAAGCTTACCAAGTGGTAAAAGATCTTACCACTAAGAGACAAGGAAGACCAACAAGCATTCTGAACAAGGCAGGGAAATGTTTACAGTACATTCTGGTTAGATGGACAGAGTACTGCTCTGAGCTTTACAACTACCAGCTCAATGGTAATCCTGCAGTGCTAGACTGCCCAGAAGCAAACCCAGATAATCATTCACATCCCATCCTACGTGATGAAGTCAAAGTGGCAGTAAAGGAACTAAAACAAAGGAAGTCAGCAGGAGTTGATAATATACCTGTTGAATAGGTCCAAGCAGGAGGAGTGGCTATGATCACCACTCTTACCATCATTTGCAACAAGATCTGGAGCACCAGGATATGGCCAACCCCCTGAAACCAATCACTCATCATCACACTTCCCAAGAAAGGCAATCTACAACAATGCCAGAACTACTGCACCATCAGCCTGATAAGCCACCTAAGTAAAGTTATTTTGAAAATCATACTAAACAGAGTAAAACCTGTAGCAGAGACCATCATCGCCGAAGAACAAGCAGGTTTCAGAGCTGTATGAAGCACCACTAAACAAGTCTTTAATTTAAGAATAATATGTGAGAAATACCTCCAACATCAACAAGCCCTGTATCACATTTTTGTGGGCTTCAATAAGGCCTTTGATAGGGTGTGGCAAACAGCCCTATGGACAACTATGAGGAAATACAACATCAATGCCAACCTTGTCAGAGTGATTGAACAACTTTACAACAAGGCTACAAGTGCAGTTCTCATGAATGGCAGCATAAGCGAATGGTTCCGCACCACTGTGGGAGTATGCCAAGGTTGCCTCCTGTCACCCACCCTCTTCATTCCTAGAGAGGATCATGGAAGATGCCCTGGAAGATCATGAAGGCACAGTTTCCATCGGGGGTAGAACCATCACCAACTTAAGGTTCAAGGACAACATAGATGGCCTTGCAGGAACTGAGGATGAATTGGCTAGCCTAGTGGAACATCTCAACCAAGCAGCATCTACATATGGCATGGAGATCAATGTTGAAAAGATTAACTCATGACCAACAACATCGAAGGCATCAACTCAGAAATCAAAGTTAATAGAACAGTCCAAGAAACAGTGAAATAATTTAAATATCTTGGATCAGTTATATCAGATGAAGGTTCAAAACCTGAGATTCTGGCAAGGATTGCCCAAACATCAGCAGTGACAGCAAGACTCCAAACCATCTGGAGAGATAAGAACATCAGACTGCACTTTAAGGTACAGTTAATGCGCTCCCTTGCTTTATCAGTCTTCCTTTATGCCTGTGAAACATGGACTCTTGCAGAAGAGCTACAAAGAAGAATTCAGGCAACAGGAATGAGGTGCTATAGAAAGATCCTAGGCATCCATTACACAGACCATATAACAAACCAAGAAGTCTGCAGATTGATACAACAAGCAATAGAACCTCATGATGACACAGTCATTAAGAAGAGGAGGCTGAAATGGTACAGTCATGTCTCCTGCTCATCAGGTCTTGCAAAAACCATCCTTCAGGGGACAGTGAGAGGCCGCCACAGACGAGGAAGACAACATAAGAGGTGGGAAGACAATATCAAAGAGTAGATGGGAATGAGCTCTGCAGAGTCCCAGAGGGAAGTGGAGGACAGAGACAGATGGAGGAGAGTGGTGGTTACATCTTCAGTGGTGCCCCAACGACATCAGCAAGATGTCACAGGTTAGATGAAGGTAAAGGAACATACACACTCTCTTCATATCAGCATTCTCAAAGGCCAACACTAGCTTACCCATAACTTGGTGCTATTAGCGTGGCAATCCAGTTACCGTCCAGCCAGTGTAGCAGTGGTGTTAGCGAAGGCCTACGCTAGCTTACCCCTGACTTAGTGCTGTTAGCATGGCAGTCCAGTTACCTTCAATCTGGTGTACTTTTAGCGAAGGCCAATGCTAGTGCAGTCAAGACAAATATTATTATCTCATCTCATTATCTCTAGCCGCTTTATCCTGTTCTACAGGGTCGCAGGCAAGCCGGAGCCTATCCCAGCTGAC